>OMNZ01028498.1:12731-32057 GCA_900303255.1 Lesueurigobius sanzi | reverse complement strand
CATTTGCCAAATTGACCCAAGGATTTGAAGATTGTACAGATAGTTTTGAAAATATCATTTCTGATCTGAGAAATGTGCCAAAGTGACAGGGAAAAACTGTATTACAGAAAATAGCAGGGCTTTTCATACCAGAAATATTCAAACAAAAATAGTTCTTCTACCTACATAATTGTGCTGTTTACACATTTTGACGTTCGTTCCTGTTGGGCCAAAGATTCTCCTCCACATCACAAGTTGCTCATGAGATGCTGGTTGTTTGTGTTGAACACATCTCTCGTCATCAAACAAATGATCCACCTGATACTATTGTATATTTTATCATGAATCCACAAATTAATACATATGTTGGACTTGATAACAGGTGGATCCATTTTGCTTACCACAGTTCAATTCAATGAAGAAAGAACTGCATGTTTTGAGGGTTTAACAAATCAACTGAGATAATGCACTTTCACAACATAAACAACTGAAAGTGGAACCAAACAGCACAAAATTGAAGGAGGATTTGAAGGAAGTAATCTTCAAATGGTTTTGTGTAAAATGCATTTTAATATTTTCATTTGCCAAATTAACCCAAGGATTTGAAGATTGTATGGGCATTTTTGAAAGTATTAATTCTGATCTGAGCAATGTGCCAAAGTGACAGGGATAAACTGTAAGATAAGAGCAGCGATGGAGAATTTGGCAACTACAACCGTTAACTGCGCCAAAGAACGTGCCGCCCATTCTGCCCTCACCCCTCCATCGCCACCTTCCCCACCACCTGTATCCCATGGGCATTTGTGTGAGTGACAAAACATCAAGAGGAAGAACACCAAGTCTGCACTCTGGGCTTTCCACCCACCGCTCACCCAATTTACACCTCTCCTCTCAGTGCCAACCCCTCCCATGCTCCCCCGGTGACAGCGCCACGCTAACCATCGGCTCCCCGCTGGCAGGACTCTGAGTGTGCGAGGCAGACTTGTGCTTGAACTCGGCGAGCGAGGGAAGCGAGGGGAGAGCGGAAGAGCTTGTTTATACGTGTTGTATCCTTGAAGCAGTTCAGACCTTGAGACTGACTGCCTTTTTACAGCGAGAGGTCATGTAGTCTCACTGTACTGCGTGCTGCTGGAGAAAGGGGCAAATTAATTGAATAAAACATTGTGACCAGGAAGAAGTATCGTGGAATGCTGGTGTGGATCAGTTGGTAGAGCGTTTGTCCACAGATCCAAAGATTAAAGAGGCCGGCATGAATGTGTGTGTGTGTGTGTGTGTGTGTGAATGGGGGAGTGATTCCTTGATGGAAAAATGCTTTGAGTGCCCAATAAGAAAGTGTGCAATTTGGAAAAGTGCAATGTTTCTCGTAAAGTTCATAGACATCAGCATAAAGATAGACATATGAAAAATTGTGGCCAAATAAATTGCTGTTACTTAGTTGCAGTTGAGAAATGGCCCCAGAACTTTCAAAATCGGGACCAAAACAAGACTAAAATAGAACTAAATTAGGAAAATCAGGACTAGAATTAAACCTTTGCTCATTGTCTAGTCACTATTTGTTTTTGTTTTAGACTGTGTAAGCAAAAATGCACAAATGTCAGCCAGATTGAAGACCTCTTTGATGACGCGGCTTCTTGTGATATTGATATTGTGTCACCTAATATTATGATATAGTAACCTGGCAATATAGTGTGCAGCCTATTCTTGCTGGTTGAAATTCGACTGCCCATTTTGTCAAGGTATTTTTTTGACGATACTCAATATCATATCTGGTCTAACTTCCTGGTCTGGGGCCAATAGCAGAAGGCTGGAAACAGCACAATGGTCTTACAAAAGCTTCTCCTGACATGGTTGAAATGATGTACCTACTGTACGCGAGGCCTGTTTAAACATCTCGACAGGATTAGAGTGGAGTTAAACTGCTTTGCGGGCACAGTTAATTGAAGCGGATGAGGTTTTTAATAAAGCATGCAGTGTTAGCAGCTGACAAATGGCGCGGCCGACACACGGGGGAAATTGCATTTAATGGCATCAGGTATGTGCTTTGCTGGAGCTTATCGCATTACACTGGTGGGTGCACACGCGTTGACATACATACAAAAGTACTGAGATGGCACTGGGATAGACACAGGCCTATTTGCTCTCACCTTAGTTAATCAAGGAGTGCTCCCTCTTGGAATTAAAACATGGTTCGGAGGGCTCCTCTTTGGATGGGGATGGGCACGGCGTCTTGCCATAGCTGAGTTGGCTGATCCCTCAGGTTAATTTTTGTCTGTGATGGACTGCTATTTGACAGTCTACTAATATAGTTATACCCAATATAGTTGTGCCGGGCGGCTCGGTGGCGCAGCGGTCAGTGCTTCACAGTAACAAGGTCCCGGGTTCGATTCCCGGGCCAGACGGGGCCTTTCTGTGTGGAGTTTGGATGGAAGGAAACGCCGTCTATAAATGCAGTCTTCTCCACGTAAATAGTCATGCAGTCTTCTCGGTGATTTAAGTGGGCGTTTTTCCTCCAGGGGACGGGTCAAATGAATGTTGTTGATGATAAAACATTGTTTTTAGTTTTTAAAGAAATGTCCAAGCCACAAATCTGAGGAGTCCTCCGTGTTTGAAGCAAATAATGTTCGTCTTGTCCTCGAAAAGTGCAGTGACGTGGAAAGACTTCTCTTGGCTGGTCTTGACAGTGAGAGGTTGGGTAGGACAGAGTTTGTCAGGCAACTCGATGGTGAACCTCTCCTTCCCACTGAGCTCCAGGGAGCTTTCCAGGTAGATTTCCTCCGGGTGCTCCGGTTTCCCCTACCACCAAAAACATGCACAATAGGTCAGAATGAATGTGAGTGAGAGAGTGAATGGTTGGTGGTGGTGGAGGGGCCGATGGCGCAGAATGGCAGCCTCGCTTCCGTCACCGCTGAGTTTGGTGTGAATGAATAATGTCTACAGTGTGGCGCTTTGAGAAACTTGGTAATCAGGCTTGAAAAGCGCAATACAAGTGTAAGTCATTATTATTATTATTATTATTATTAACCAAGCATTATCTTACAAGGCTAAACTATAAATAGAGGCCTAAACTATAGCATTAAAGGAACTTAGACCCATTGAGGCATTATTTAAATGTTCTTATTTGCTAATTGCAACAATTCAAATTTCAGTTCAATGGTGATTAATTCATAAGTCATGAACATTTGGTTCATTTTTGTAGGAGAAGAGAGTCGCCATCCTGAAGATATCCTCTGGGAGCATCACCTTACGTGAATGGGTAATGTACCATGTTTTCTTGCGTTTGCTTAGCAGAAGTCATAGCGCAGTGAAGCAACGTAAATATGGAGCTGACCCAAATTGACCTTTTAACTATTTTGCACAAGGCAAAGGCACCTGGGAACAGGTGCAAGCAAGTGGAAAATCAGTGTGGAAAATAAAAAACAATGTTTTAGTTGTACAAAACACGGGACCGCAATGTATTTTTAATTTTCACACAAGAATCCACTATTCATGTTAATAATGGCAACATGTGCATCATGATGGTCCAGTGAATGCTGCACCTGGTCGCTGTTCATCCTACTATTATTTTATCCAAAAAGCTTGCAATCACAAAGAGGAAAAAGTAGTAGACACATTTATTAAAGGTCCAAGTTATCACGCTACATCAAAAAAGTGTAAAGGCGTATCTTTAATTACCCCTCCATTGAGAGTTTAATCACCCACACAGTCAGTCAAAGTCAGAGCTGCCTTTCTGCTCTGACCAAGAGCTTCCAGATCCATTTCTGCCCCGTGATGTTGCGTCTTGGCGGACCATGAGACCACAAGACGCTACAGAGGCTAAAAACTGTCACAAAGGACAAGCAGACAACATGAATTATTTCAAGTGATCTGTTAGTGCAGTGCTGCGTAGATGCCCTTTAGGAGTTGTCACTTTGATATCTCACCCAATACTGCACACGCTCTCACATTCACACATGCACACATTGTCCAGGGCCAGATTCCTCATATAGGAAGACAATTAGGGCGACTCATTTTCTTCTAATATCAATCACCCGGCTCATGAATAAAGACAATTAGGTCCTGGCCATTCCATACAATTGCGCGTGGCCTTTGAGCTCCCCCTCGGATTCGGGAGCGATGCCTCTTGGGTACGTGCCCCGCTCTCATCAGCGCGGCGCAGCGTGGGCCTCCCCAGTCAATAATAGAAGACAAAACAGCGGAGGCAAGAGCCCGGTTTGAGACGAGCTCAGATCCTCCGGACGCGTGTCACTCTTCATTAGGGAGGCGGGGAGCAGGGGACGCCCTTAAGGTGAGGATGGCCACAGAGCGGAGGGGACAGTCGGGTGGGGGGGCACTGGGGGGGTGAGCGACAGCTGTGGAACAATGACAGAGTCTGTGTCCAAGCGTCCCCCAGGCCAAACACCAGCTACACTCCTCCGTGAACCGATCTCTCGCCTCCGGACCACAGACAGGAATAGTCTTCTCGTTGTAGAATTTGATGTCAGAATCTCAGATGGAAAGCAGGGGGTCTATAGCTGAACTACTTATAGAAGAAATATCCAGAAAATTCACACATACTGTATAATCTCCAACCTTTTTTCAACCGTGAGTTACTTTTGCATAACAAAAATGGCAGCGAGTCCTCTTAAGATGATAATTCAACTCAATAAAAGAAAATGACTGTAGTCTCCGCTTTATACTTTGCTATTCACCTAAATGTTTGGAGTTGTTTTGTTCAGAATAAAAATATGCATATAAAATTTGACTCATCAAGCATATGTAGAAATGTAGAAAGACTTTGGCACCGGTAGCTCCCGAGCTACTGGTTGGAGATACTTGCTGTATAATGTTGTTGAACTTAACTACATTTTGTTAGAAGCTAGCTCAGGGATCTCCAACCAGTCGCTCGGAATAACTTTATTCTTGTTCTGAACATGCAGAACCCACTCTTCAAACATTTAGGGCAATATAGTAAAGTATAAAGCGGAAACTGCAGTTGTTTTCATACTGTGTTGAGTTATCGTCTTGGCTGCAGGTGAAGTCCCATAGGTACTTGTGTTTCTTCGAAGCATCAGTAGCTCTTTACCATTTTTGTTACATTAAAGTAGCTCACGAGGTAAAAGAAGTTGGAGACCCCTGGGTTAGCTCCTCAAATGTGACATATTTAACTTACAGCTGACAACTATTATTATTATTAGAATACTATTTCACATGTTTTCCTGAGCTGTTATTCATGTTATAATATTTTTGCATTTGCATGGAGGAGTAAAGTTAAGTTGAATTTAATTGTTCTTCTTTGTTCGTCAAAACATTCCAATTTGTATTTTCTGGGTTTTGTTGGAAGTGTCCTCCACATTTAAAATCCATGTTCTGCTCAGACTGAGTAGAACTTCATTATGGCGCCCTTGATCAGTTAGCCTACCGTTGGCTGAAAACGAAAGCTTTTTTTTTTTTTAAAGAAAGACACTTCCCATTATTGCTTGCAGAGGTCGCTAAAACCAAACCAGACGCAAACCAACACAAACAAACAAACTTTCCATACACAAAATTATTGTAAAACATAAAACGCTGAGCTGAGGTGTGCACAAGCTCGGTTATAAGCCACAAATATACTGTAACCAGAAACTTGGTGAAAACAATGTGACAAATTAAAGGCAAACTCTAGCTTTGAATTCTCTGTTCCCTCCAACGCCTCACTTTGAAACTTTAAACTGTTACATGAACGCAACCCGTATGGATTGATTTGATCTGCCTCCTTGTAATGTTATCTATCTGTGAAGCACTTTGAATTGCCTTGTGTACGAGTTGTGCTCTACAAATAAACTTGGCTTGCCTATACCAGTCACACTCTGGCAGCTTTAAACCCCGACTACACTGTACTCAAGGCATTGCAGTTGACATTGATGTAACACTCCCAATCAATGCGTCTAATGCCATATTCATAGAAGTGTGATTGGTTTACCTCAGGCATGGGTGGTTCCCCTACAGCAGCAGCAGCAGCAGCAGCTTGGATAATGTCAGGTATTAATCTTTTATAGCCTCCATTAAATTAGGCACTTTGATTTACTTATTATTAATTTATACTGATTGCTGCAATGTTGGTGTACACACAGGGAAAGGCTGTTACTAAAGGACATGCTACACTGGGCTTGCCATTTAAAAAGACACTGATATTTACACTAGTAGAGGCTGTTAGTGAAGGATGTGCCATGTGCTTAGGTTTAAGGCAAATGTATTACAGTAGTGAGAAGCAGGATAAAAACAAGAGTTAACGATGTTGTCCATGTTTTATATATGAGAATCAGGGCTTTATTTTGTCACTTCTAAAGCAGTGATGTAAGAAAGTGTGTGTACCCACTGATGTTTGGGCACGTTTTTGTCAGTGGCCATACATCAAACTAATAACGTTGTGTAAAGAGGACAATGGGAGGTGTGATGGAGGCTGTGCGCTGTGCTGCCACACGTAGGTGGCACACGCTCGCCTTATTAGCCAGGTCAAACATAATCAGTGATAGACACGGCAGGCCTGTTTAATTATGGCTGGCAGCTGGCAGCAGGGGCCTTGCTTTAGGGCCGGGTTATGCCCATGCATGAACCCCCGCAGACCCCGCCCTCCCACCTACACGCACTGCCCCAAAAGAAGAATAAATCTCACCTCCCTTTTGTCTGGGATGAAGCATGTGGCAGCCCCTTCATTTAAAGCAAGAATAGAAATGTGGACTGAATTTGCGATTAATAGAGGGGAATGGGGCATTAAATTAGTGTAATTGTGAGCTAACAGCAGTTCATGCATATGTGTATGTGTGCTCATCTGTTAGCGTGTGCAAAGGTAATAACATTTGTTCCAGTGCTGACAAAGATTCTGAACAAACTGTCAAATAAACAAAGCACCTGAGCTACTTAAGGCTCGAGTTTTTCCATTTCATAAACCATGAAGCCTGACAGCTTGTTTGCAGCAGTTGGGATGACACAACAGATGTATTCAGACGCACTCTCCTCCCAACTAGCATCTTGAAAAAGGCACCTCGGCTCATCTCTCCAAACAGCTTGTAAATCTGCTCTTAAATGAGAGCAGGCGGCGGCCGACTCCTGCCTGTGTGCTCGCCTGCTGCGTCACCACAGAGACACGGCTCTGAAGTTTGGACGCCGCTCGAGGCCGCTGTCATTATACCGTTCTGGGTTTAAATGTCCATTTAGTTTGGAAAACTTATTACGCCCATATTTGTGGCTGCAGTTGCACTAAAAAGCAGCTGTGTGAGTGGGAGCTTGTGTCTCTCCCAAGGCTGTCTGTCTACACACACACAAACACACGCAGAGCCCCCAATTCAGCCCTCTCTATATTGATCCACTTCATTCTGCCTCAATGAGATGCAGACAGCATCCGAGCCCAGACCGCTCATAATCATGATATAACACTGAGCTGCATTGAATCCTGCCATAGGAAGGTATAAATCGTGTATGGCTATGGCCTGTGTAATGAACAATATTAGATGACATATTGCCAATGTCATGCGTGCCACCTAATGAACCATAAATGTGTTTTAAAGTGACGTTGCCATAAAGGGTCGCACCAAGCTGTAAAATGTTTTTGTCCTTATCAGTTTGCTACAGTGTGCAGCAGGTGAAAAAGCAGCAGAGGCACACAGTTTCCAGGACCTTGGATAGCGCTCTATTCAAACTCAAGGGCCGCCAGTGCTGCGCGCGTGTATGCGTGTGTGAGTGTGTGTGTGTTAACGTATGGCTGTGTGTTTGTCTTGGGTGTGAACTTAAATCCACTCATCCTGCTCCCTTCGCCTCCAGCCTCTCCCCCCGAAACAACTCGCCGTAGTCATGGCAACTACTCCAATCGATCCGTGCCATCTAATACCAATCTTTGTCCAAACCAAAACTTAAACAATCAGCCACCAGCGATGAGGACCGGAGAGGGCTGTTCAGTGAGTCCAGGAGTGCTGTAGAGAAGAGGCTGAATTTACTGTCTCACCTAAATAAAGCTTTGCTGCTGCTGGAAGTCAACTCCACTAAAGGAAACATGAGAAAACAGATATTCCTGACACAAAGGCCCCTCAATAAAACAATGACATTAAATGATATCAAAGATTGATTCATAAAAAGGAATGCAGTAGTAATAAAATGATAAAGCTATTGGGCTATACTGTACTGTCACTTGTGCTTCTCTTGGTTTGCATTGTTTGACGTTTCACAGAGATGATAAATGCAGGCCAGTCTAGTGCGTGTGTTGGAGCTTGTGGGGTTTATATGAGGAGAGAAGTGTCATGTTAACTTTGTGTCAACAGTCACAAAGGCTGGTTGGGGTTCAGAGTTCACACTGTGATATTTCACTATGGTCCTGTTTCTATCAGGGTTTCAAAGCTGAGATTTGGTTCCGCATGCAGCTTCTTTTATTAGCTGCTTGTTGGATTAATTGTTGTGATGTTTAATGCTTGCAAACAAAAGTCATCCCTACAGAAATCAGAGCGAAAGGAGTTTGTTTGAAGGGGATGGTGCAAGGAAAAAGAAATGCTCGAAAGAGTGAATGAAGAGAAAGCTTATTACCAGAAAACAGATGGCCCCCCAATTCACAGTGGCCCCTGTGGGACGTGGAGGGACGACTTCTTGCACCTCCGGGTTACCAGCGCTGCTGAGAGGGGTGGAGTCCTTAAACACCACTCTGTGTGTGTGCACTTTTGTTTGTTAACTTGTAAACAAAAAGCAAATTTGTGACATCTTTGGCACTGTGCCATTCCTAGCCTGCACATTTCCCTGGGGTTCGTGCTTAAAGCCAATTTGATTCAGACGGTTTGTTTCAAGTATAAAATGAAAGTGTCATGAGATTTCTTCTCCAGAAGATATCCTACAAAAGTGTTTAAAACCAAAATGTGGAACAATTTTCAAAACATCCCAGCATCATCAAAGCCATCAGTCAACATCATATCTGGATGAGCTAATGTCATAACATCCGTAAAATGAGATCTCACACGTGCTCGAACATTCACACCCTTCACTTTGTGTGTGCATATGCAACTATACGAGTGGACACACTGCACATGACAGCCACTGAGTGGAAATGAAGGATTTGGAGTTCCATCCCGTTACATTATGCAGCAGATGGCGTTCAGGCCAAGCCCGGCCAGGCCGCTCCCAGGAGAAAAGGAGTGAGAGAGAAAGAGGGAAGGAGAGAAGATGGGGGATGTGTAGAAAGAGGGTGAGGGACAAAGCTGTTGTGTTTTTTTTTCTTTGCATTAAAGCACATGTTTGTTTCTCTGTATTTTTGATAGGCTCCCACTTGGTTGGCTTCTGGGACAAAGTCCTGCTTTCCTCTTTCCGCTCCTCTCTTCTATTTCTCCTCCCCCTTCAGCCCAGCTGAGGCTACACCTGAGCCCAGCGCGGAGCCCCGACCCTGGCTGACCTGACACCCAGAGCAGCACAGACCAGAGGAAGGTGAGAGTGTTGGAAAGGAGAAAATTACGCTAAAGTTGAAAGGGCAGGTGTAATGGATGCCTGTGTCAAAGAATAAAAGAAGTCACTGTTGCTGTATACTAAACTGCCTTCCACAATGCTCTTACATGCTCTTCACAGATACTTCACTGTTGGAAAGCCTGTTAATGATGATGTATTTGTATTTTATAGATGTTGGCCTCTGCAGTAATGCCCTGTTACTGACTTCCACACAAAATCACATTTGTATCCTATTGCATAAATTCATTGTAATTTACTGATAAAACTCTGACGCCGTAATTAATCTGACATTTAAACCATAGTTTTCTATTTGCTCAAATAGTCACAAATGTCATCTCTGTTTTAGGAGGGTGACAGCGCTTTGCTGAAACACTCGTCCGTGTGTCCACACATTGCAGCTGACTTGATCAAATGCCACAATCAATACACACACACTTCCAGACACCAATACAAAGCGGCCCGTTCAGTCCCCCAGATCTTTGCCCCTGGCGCTTTTTGTTTTGTGTTTTCTGAATTAATTGAGCCGAACACAAGTGTAGGGCCAGATGTCACTGCGACCTGTGGGGATTATTAGAAATCTGTTTCCCTCATTGTTTATGTGAACCCCTTCAGACCACAACGCCTCACAGTCTTTACACTGAAGTTTCACAGAGAGGCCAGCCCCAAACCAGATTGCTAATGCACAAAATAACAGTCTCCAAGTCCAAGCATGGGCAGCGAGTGGCTCTGGACATGTGGGACTCCCTGAACCACCTCCAATGTCCGTGTCCTGTGCCCAGTGGCCACTAGGGGCCCATGATGCCCTCCTAGTTTGGCCTGAACACTACGATGCTCCCTGGCAGAGACGAGGGCCTAATGAACTCATCAGCCAGCTGGAGGCCCTGGACGAAGGAGCTGGGGCCACTTGGGGGGGGTAGGGTTTTGGGGTGTCGAAGGATAGCTCACCACTAAGGTAAATGAGGCAGGTGCAGCTATGGAGGGGGCATGGGGCCAGGGCAGACAGGTCAGAACAAGGAAGAGAGATGAGAGGCTGTATGAAGAATGTATCTCTGTGTAAAGAAGAAAGGGTTTATCAAACATACAATACATCTGTGGCAGTTGATAATTACAGTTCTTATACACTGACTTAAAACAGTCTAATGCTGAGAATAACAAACTGAGCATTACCTCCTTACATTATAGAACCAGTTTGTAGTTTTTGAGGGAAGATATTGTTACAAAGTTGTGAATTCTGAGGACTTTAACAAGTTTTTTATTTCTTTTATTTACATGGCCCAAACTTTGTTCAAAATGCTCATAAAGGGACATTGGGAAGTGGGTAACTAGATCTAGGAGTTGATGTGGTTTGGCCCGGACTGGAAAACACAGCTGGGTCGTTTGCTGACTAACAACCTGCCTCTCCCTCCTCTCTCTCTCTCTCTCTCTCTCTCTCTCTCCCTCTCTCTCTCTCTCTCTCTCTCTCTCTCTCTCTCTCGCTGAAGTCATCACACTTATGTCAGCATCATCATCACCATGGGGGAACTGGTCCACATCCACGATCCCTCTCCACCATCCTGGCCCTCGCTGCCATCTCTAGTTGCCTCAGACCCCGGTGTTTTCCCCCAGCATTGGGAGAAAGTGAGCACCTTTGTGTGTCCATATGCGTCTGGGTGGCGGTGGGCGCGCGGGGCGTCCTGCTGGGAGCACAGATGGTGCCGGAGCCTGCCACGACAGCGCTGACGATGGCCACATTCTCACATGGGACTCCTGGTTTTCGGAGTCCCACACCTCCTGTTCAGGCCTGCACCAACACTCCCCCTACACACACATGCACATGGACGAGCAGGCTGGGGTCCTGGAGAGGCGGAACAGACTATTGAGCTGAAAGATTAATTCCAATCAAATCGAAAAAGCAATTTGAATGATCGGAATTAGCCAATTGCAAAATTTTATGGTCATTTGTATATATCCTCTGCAAAATTGTGTGGTCTTGTTATGTATAAAAACTGTTCCTATATTAGTATTGTTAGTCCTCGATGAGTAAATGCGTTCATAATTAATTCATCTTAACTTTAAGACACTGCAAATCAAATGACTAATTCAAAACTTATCCAAATAAATTACATTTGGATATTTTTTGATATCCACAAACTCTTCAGCCCTAATTTACAAATGTAGAAGCAGGCTGGCGTCCCATACAGGCGGGACAGACTCTTTTCCTTCTCTGGCAGAATAATGGAAGATAACACATGAACAAGCCCATGCTCACGCTGCCCTCACAGTGAATGATACAAGTGGTGCAAATGCAGAGCGCAGTTAGGGAAGTTAAATGATCAGTTGCCACAGGCTTCTCAGAACGAATGGCCTTTTTTGACACTCCGTCTTCATTTCTACCCGCTTGCATTTGTCTCTTCCGTGTTTGTTCTCTTCCTAATTCTTTTGTGTGTGTCGCAGGTGCCCCCCGTGGCTCGCGGTCCACCTGAGAGGAGCTTCAGACGTCTCCTGACAAAGTGACTAATCCCTTCCATTTCACAGCTCCGTCCCATTGCTTCCTGGGAATGTTGAGACCCGTGTGGATGCGCCTGTATTGTCAAGTGTGATGGGTGACAGGTACTGTGTCACAAGAGGGTCAAGGTGTTTTTTTGTTATTGGAACAAGCAAGCCAGACAGCTACCTCTAATGGGTTCAAGAACAGACTGATTAAAAATAACATAGAAATACAGTCAAACCGCTTATATGGAATCAACCACTTATAGGCTTGGACAATTTTTGCTTTAACTTATGAAACAAATTTGTTCTTTTCTCTAAAAGATGTTATATTAATATTTTTTCCACAGAAACTGGGATATTGGGCCCCAGCTGGAGTTGCGAAATAAACCCAAGAAAGGAAAGTTGTAATCATACATCACTGTTCTCCGTGATCTTACAGTGATTGAGGAATGGCAGAAGTGAGCGTGAAAGGACAGTTTGCCACAAAAGTGCTCTCAGTTTTGTTGCCCACTTTCTGAAATGGTTGCTAAATATTTATCGTTACGGACAAAAGCACACGTGTGTATTGTAAAAACTTTGAAAAGTCTATTGCATGTCAGTGCATTACATTGTGAATGGGGTGAAAATGGCAAGTACACTGGGGTGTTCGAGTCACTGATAATTAGAGCTGCAACTGATAAATACTCATGACTACTGCATAGTCATCTGACCCGAGAATATTGCATATTAATGACATTGTCACTAAATACAAAGTTATTTCTAATGAAACTGGACCGTAACTTTTAAGGATGGTTACTGAACTGGGTGCACAGAAAGCAAAGGAGATGTCTTTGTGAGTGGGAAGATTACTGGAATTGCCATGACTAAAGTAAACGTCATCCTTGAAATAATTGATCGTCCTCTAGTGACTGAATCACCCTGCTGTTTCTCTGTCTCTAGAGTCACTACATCAGCTGTAAGATGCAACTGCAGTAGGCACAAAAAGAGCTGCATTGGGCCAAGGGTCCTTCTTGCCTTTGGCCCAGGGTCTGACTGACGGAGTGGTGGTCTGGGCAGAGGGGACCTCCGAGTACCAACCTCTGAGCTCCATCTTTGGTGCAATTAGAGGTAGTGTGTGTTCTTCATGAGTTGTTGTGTGTGTGTTTCATGTGTGTGCGAGGGGTCCAGCTGTCAGGAGGCCTCTGTCTCCTGCTCCTGACATGTCCCGCTGTGAGTCTCTGAGTGTCACTCTCTCCCTGGACACGGTCAGAGCCCAAGGCAAGCTGTCCGTCACTTCACACACGTTCATGTACTGTCCCCTCACATGCACTGCATTAGCTCTGATACCCCTCACATACACACTCATTGCAGTCGCATTGATACAGGCCTTCTGGCAGCAGGCGCGTCTCTCTGTCTGCGTGGTAGTGGCTGTGGGCCACAGCAAGTCATCCATGGTTCCTCTTATTGTTTTAATCACCTCGTTAGGCGCAGCTAGTCGCCGCACTTACTGGCCAGTGCCTCTCCTCTGGATCCCTGCCCTCCCAGCCCGGTGCTGGTGGTGCCACCAGGCAATGACAAAAGCATGATGGGAGAAGATGACTGAAGGAATCGAAAGGATGAAGATGTTCAACAACTGAATGAACCAAAAATGTACCAGGTATAAAACTCCAATAAAAAAAATAGAGATTGCTTCAAAACATTACTTTGAAGTAATGGCCCCCCCATGTGTCTGTACTGCAATAATAGTTTAGTTTATTTGTTTATTTAACAGGGACAATGTGCAAAAACATTAATTAAAGATGCTTTACACCAGATTATAGCTTAAGCTAATTTCCGTCTGCAATGTAATTTTTAGAAGTAGAAAAATAATATACAAGGCTACTAAATCCGAGGGAATTGTTCTTAGTAATAACCTGGAGATACATCCCAAGCCTATCCTGCCAGCACTCTGTTATGTACGATGTGCTTTGCTGTGATGGGGTGTAACTGTTTTTGTCTGAACATGATTTCAAGGTCTGATAACCTTTGAAAGGTTTTATCCCAGTGTTTAAATTCAAATAATCCTCTACTTGTGCGTATACAGACGAGATCATCATCTTTAAATCATTACTGTTCTCTTAAACACAAACGAGCGCGCACTCACACTTTTGTTTCCATGCTTTATCGTGCGCACACATCTCCGCTTTCCCTTTGCCCACTGCTCCCACGGGAGCGCGAGCGCTTCAGGGCTGAGGGGCGCGAGGAGGAGGTGTGTGTGTCGGGAGAGAGAGTGAGGAGTGAGAGAGGGAGGGGGCGGCGTTAGACAATGCCATTCCTCAAATATATTCCGACCCTGAAGTGAGCCTTTATTAGTGGGGCTCGTCCGGATCTTATCTCGCACATGACACCGGGAGAGCACGAGCGCACAAACCGGAGCCGCACAGCTTCTGCTCCGCACACTCCTCACACCGGGAAGACGCGTGTTTATTGCCTTTATGCTCCTTCTCATCCCGCGGACTGTGCACTTTCCCACTATCTGCACATCTCTCCTATTGTCCTCCCAGGGTTCCGCGCACATCGGACGCACCATTAGTATTTTATCTTCACATCTATGGTCTCGTGCCACTTCCAAGTCTGTGAGGCATTCTCCTGCTTTTTAAACTGACCCATCAGCAGTCCATGGTGCAATTCAGCCACAAGTCTCACAAGTTTTCATATTACGCGCATTCTTCCCCCTTTACGCATGAGGTTAAATTTCGCTTCGCTGTTGGAATATGACTTAAATTAAATTCAAGTGTTCGAGTCAACGCCTGTAAGACATCACAAGACTTAACCAAGGTAAGTTTTGCTCTAAATCAATTAATGTTTTAACTTGAGTCAAATGATCGGCTGATGTCAAGAGTATATCACTGTATTCTGTTTCCATGCTGTCAAGTCCGTGTGGCCTGAGCCAAACAGATGTGTTCATCACACTGTGACAGATGGCCTGTTCTGATTATGGTAATTCTAAAAGCAGAACAGTGCTTAGAAGTGGTCACAATTGTAGTATGAAAAACACTATGCTTATTCTGTGCGCCTATAAAAAGTGGATCTGATTTAAGTTTTCATTTTATGGAGAAATGTAATGTGCATTATTTATGAACTGTAATGTTATGCAATGGTGTAGACTGCTCTAATTTTGGGGATAGGCTATAGTCATACATGTTCCTTGAAGTTGCAAGAACTTAAAATTAAATTAGTTTTTAGACCCAAGAAAATGCCTTTATAAACATGTATGTTTTAGAAAAAATAAAAAAGACAATAACGTATCTGCGTGTGTGCCATAGGTTCTTTGGAGAAGTGAGCCCTAAAACGAGGCAAACATGATGCTGAGTCCGGACCAGGCGGAGGCGGACCTCTCGTGGACGCAGTCCGACCCGGAGTCGTTGCTCAATGGCCTCAAGTCTGCAGGATGCACGTCAGACGAGCCCATGGAGGGCGAGGAGAAGACCAAATGTAAACCTGACCAGCCCCTGAGCCGCGAAGAGAAGCGCAGGAGGCGGAGGGCCACTGCCAAGTACCGCTCGGCCCACGCCACTAGAGAGAGGATCCGCGTGGAGGCGTTCAACGTGGCTTTTGCTGAACTGAGGAAATTACTGCCCACCTTGCCCCCGGACAAGAAACTCTCTAAGATAGAGATTCTCAGACTGGCTATATGCTACATCTCCTATCTTAATCACGTGTTGGATGTTTAGGCCGCACACCGTCTAATTCTAGCGCTTTGGACTCGGGCGCACGCTGTGCGTAATTTGGTCATGGCAAGGCCGGTATCTGAGCTATTGAGAATAACACTAAAATCCTGTGTTTTTGGCTGCTAAACCTCCTGCCTGTGATTGTTAATAATGACAATTGTGAATATTTTCATCTGGACACTTTTAGATAATGTGTTAACAATTAAAGGCACAACATTTAACAAACAATTAATCAGGATTTTATTGACGAATTAATCAACATATAATGCGTTAGCAGAATGTAGTCATTTCCATTGATTTTTGCTGTCGGTCAGGTTATAGTCCTTTGCCTTCACTGATGTCAGTAAAGGCGCAACCTGTTAGCAGCCGCTGTGAGGTGCTTGCCATACCATCTTGGACTGAGTTGACACTTTTATATTGGCTGCACTCGCTATATTACAGTCGAGGGAGTGATGTGCGCTGTCAAGTGTGTTCTCAGAAAGAGAAAAGGTGATAGTGGCCGCAAGTTGTTGCTTCAGTCTCAACTTAACTTAAAGCGGAGTCCCGGCCCAAACAAAGCCCAAAGCGACGTGTCGTTTGAACTGTCAGATGCAATAATAACATACAATAAAGCATTTCAATGCATTTTACATTTGACAGCTTAGTATCGTGCCCGTAATGTCTGATACAGACGTTAGCCTGTACTTTGTTTTATGGAAAGATCCAGGGCATTTTCATGGTTTTGTGGGACGTGCGTAAAGGCCGATGTAAGAAGTGATGCCGACGAAATAGCTGCTTTAGATCTAGTTTAGCTTTCCGTAATGGAAGAAAAAAAAATAAGTAAGTGCCACTTATGACATATGAAATTGTGACCTTAATCATGTCTCAAAGTGTATGAAATTATTTATTTGTCTTTATATTTAAACTAATTTATTAATTAATTTATGTTTGTATTGTGATGTCTTTTAATATGATTATATTGTAAGTTGCTGATATATTTTACATATTTTTGTTGTGAAATTGACCTTGGAAAGTGATGGTGTTACTTTCAAAATGCACTTTTTTCATGGGTTAAGCACTGCATAAATGATTTGATTTATTGTTCGTTGTGATGTAGGCTATGCCATTATCTCTTGGTTATATGTTGTCAATAACAACAATAAGCACTTCAAGATGGCGCGTAATGGCTCCATAAATGTTTATCTCCCTAAACTGTGTTAAGGGGTGTGCTCCCAAGGAAAGAGATTGCCGTCCTAAATATAAATTCGATTCCTGTCTGAACAGGCCCATACTGTAATGGCCACACGTCCTATTGCCAATATGAAACTGAGATTTACAAAAGAGCAGCACCTCTTTATGCTGTGACCAAAAATCTTGACAGTTTGCCTAAATTTATGATCTGTAATCGTTTATGTGAGTTAGATTAATTGGTTGTTAATTTTCTTGTCTCTGCTTTGTACTATTATAAAATCAAATAAGTAATTTTCTAGCAAAGAAAAGAAAACATATCTTCTATCCAAAGATTGTCTGTGTCTTCAGGGTTGTGTAGGCTACTTGTTGCTTTATGCAGATCTTTTTGTAGTAGAGTTATTGTGTGACAGCTGGTTTCTAATGGACAAACTTTTCATATTTTCCGGTGTTATTTTTCATTAAAAAATGAAAAGAACTTAATGAAAATTATGTGTTTGTACTTTTTTGTTAATTCATGAGAAATTACAAGCAAAGCCATCTCGCACCGTAGGGCTGATTCAGCTGATTGTGATGATGAATTGAGCGTAGTGACGTCACATGCGCGTGCACAACTACAACAACGCGCGCGGAGTAATAATATAAAGTGAGCACAGGCGAATCTGCACACGTGGTTCTGCGTTCAAATATGGACCAGAATAAACACACAGTAAAACAAATTACGCACGGAGCGCAGTGGTGATGAGGGCGGTTTGGAGAGCGGCAGAAAGTCAGCCTACTACTGTACGCACACACTGTGGTCAGCAGCTTAAGGCAGTGGTAGTAGCCTACATGTGCGCTCCTGGCTGAAAGGCTCGTTTCCTCCCCAGAGAGGGGGCAGGTGTTACTCCAGACGAGCCAAGACAACCAAATTACTGGCCGTCTGGCACCTCCCGTGGGAAAGCCGGGCAGAGAGGAGAGATGGGAGCGATGGAAATTTATGAGCGAGCAAGCACTGAGATGTAATTTTGCCAAATGGTACGAGGAAAAAGATCCAAATATTTATATTATTTTGTGATATAGTCCGTGTATCTGCCCATTGATTGTGCTGTAGGCTTGTAGTCAGGTGTTGAACAGGGCAGGCATTAGGGTTTTTATCCAAGCTACAGTGGATTATGATGAGTGAAGCTTTTAAGGCTTGGGTGGCCCCGCTGGGAATCGGGCCCTTCACCTCTGATTGGTTATAAGCTGTCCATGAGGAGCAACAGTGTGTCATCTCCAAGCATTTATTTATTTTGACAAAAGGACAGCTTCAGTTATAACTTAGCCATTAATAGAACATAACAGTTTATCTTCCCTTTAATGCAAGAGTAACTTTCCACATGATCAATTTAGCATTCTGTTTTATTCTTGCAGTTTAGTTTGAGTTGTCTCTAAAAGTTTTGTGGAAACTGTTATGTTTGGTGTGTGTGGGAGTGAATCCTGAACGCCATTATACAAAGTCTGGCACTGTTTGGCATCTCTGTCACAGCACAATTACTTTGAAACATTAAATAAAGGTCTGATAATTGCAGCATTTCCATTGGAACATTGGATTATTCAAACCTGACTGGTCCAATTTTTCAAAATGACATGATTTTGCTCAAAATCCAAAAACACCAATTTGTCGCATCAACAGATTGTCCACTTTCAGAAACACAAAACACGATTCTGCATTTCTGGCATTGCACGGAGGGAGACAGACTTCTGCCTGAGCTTATTGAATAGAGCAGTCCATCTGTACAACGCCGTGAAGCACAAGGCCATTTGTGCATCTCATCCCAAAAGCTTCCGTAGCATCAGTCCTCTTCAATTTATTCTTTAGAAAGCGCAGAAGGGTCCAGGGGAGAGCAGAGGAGTGGCAGGCAGGGCGCGCAGTGCTGTGGGGCAGTGGGCAGGCCGGCGTATGTGAGAAAGTGCCATGTTTGACTACTATACCCCTCTGTCTTTTCCCACTTTAGGCTTATGCAATGACGGAGCCCTCAGAGTGAGTGACCATATGCCATGAGGTGCATGAAGACAGCAGGGCCATTATCTGCGCCATGGACATCCCTTCTCCTCATCACCATTCAGGTAAAAAGCCCAGGAGCGTGCACACCCTGCTCCACACATGCTCCTTTCTGAGAGGCCCTGTAGAAATTGGACTGGGATCTTGAGTATGACAACAAACAGCCATATGTTCACAGTACGCCGAACAACATTTGGGCTTTTTTTTTTTTTTTGTGCTTTCTTCTCCACCTCGTCGCTTGCATTACGGTTCAAGGCGAGAACTCCCCCGCGCCCGTCCCCTGCAAATTACCCACCCCTTTCTAGTTTCTTGTTGAGGTGTGCTGTAAGGGTGCTCGTGCCCAAGTACAAAAAGGGAAGGCTGATCCATGTGTTGAAATGCAGCCCCCGGGATGGGCCGCATTATCCCTGCCTACTTCACCAGCAGGGTCCTGCGTTGGGGGCTCGGAGCTGGCTCGTGGCCCCTTTGTCTCCAAACAGATGGAAATGGGCGAGAGGAGAAGGGAGAAGTGGAGGAGAGAGAGAGAGAGAGAGAGAGCGACAGAGGAGTGGCATGAATAGTAGA
>OMNZ01028496.1:11133-24127 GCA_900303255.1 Lesueurigobius sanzi | reverse complement strand
GGGGGAGGCTATTTTTTACCCTCTCGGCTGCATTACAATAACACAAAAATATTGTTTTTCCACTGACAGTGGTTGTGCGAAGCCCTTTATTGCCAAAGAACTGAGTTTACTCTTTTGAAATCATAATGAAACAGAAACTACTCAAATGTCCCTGATCTAACGCTTACATGACTTTCAACAACTGCCAGGAAAATTGTTCAGGAGCAAAGAAAAACTCGCTTCAGCTGAAATACAGGACTCTCTGACCAAACTGGACTCAAAAAATGTATGTTTGTTTCAAGATGCACAATATGTAAACTTTTGATCAGGGACAGTTGGCTAGTTTCTAGTTGTAAAGTGTAAACAGGTTTGTTACAATAAATGACTTCATGCAACCACTAACCATGAGTGAAATAAAGGTTTTTGTGTTATCATTCATATTCTATGAAATGCACAAGTTTACATACCCTGACAGAACTTTTGGCCACATATGTCAGTGATAGCCTACACAGAAGAACTTTCAAATTGATATCCACCTGCAGTGTCTAGCCTTAATCAAATACTTGCCTAAACCTATGACATTTGACTGGTATTTGCCTATTGTACTCAGTCACTTCGCTTCTCGGCCCTGTCCTCCTTGTGTGGTCCTCCTCGAGCTAATCCGGCGCGGCTCCTGAGTGCGCGAAGCTGACAGAGAGCCCAGTGATTACACACTCTCACCCCTCGCCTCACCTCTGCGCACTGGAGCTGCGCCGCACATTTGTTTTGAGGAGCTGTTGACTGGAGCCGAGCGGATGAGCCTTTTCACACTCGCACGCAATTACCTGCTATCACCTGAGCGAGTGCCAAGACACATTTTGTTCGCTGCAAAGGAAGTATCGGTATCAGGTGCCTGTGATACAAAGTCTAGAGTGCACACACACGGGAACGATGGGCAAAACATCGCGAATTAGTCCATTATAGAAGCAAAAGTGTAAAGGAAATACACAGGATTTTAAAGAAGAACTAGCACCGCCATATTGTGCATCAAGGCAAGGAAAATCGCTCATTTTCCTACACTGCAGACAAAAAATGGCACAACCCCTTTGCGTTTCAACTCCAGCCAGGCAAACTACGTTGTCAGAGTCAGGAGCAACAAGTGTTTGCGTCTCCTTGGCGCCGTTTGATCCGAATCAGCCTGTAACAGGATTATCGTGACCTTTCGCGTATAAGCGGACCTGACAGAATGAGATGTTGCGCTCCCCGCCCGCCTCTGAGTGTGAGAAAACGCTTCTCCTCGGAGGCGTCCTCGTCCTCCGTCAGCCGACTGCTCTCTCCTCTCGCGGACGCAGGTGCGGACGCTCAGGACATGTGGGACAGGAGCGACCCGTGTGTGGATGCATTACACCCAATCTGCTCCAAATTGGCTGTTTGCGGAGCGCTTCGGAGTGGCGCCACCTCGCACCTGTCGCATGTGCAGGTGCGCTCTGCCTCTGTCATTATTTTCTCATGTCGTTAGAGGAAATATACGCTGAGAATAAACATGAAGTAAGTTTTTTTCTTTTACTTCTGTGGAGACAGTGCAGGCGGAAATCCATTTTCAGTTTGCTCTCAACATATAAACTTTCACCTGGAAACAAATTAAAGAACAACTAACCACCCTACCAGTGTCTAACTCCACCCACATTTATTTTGTGAAAACTGCGCCAGAAGGAGGCTTCGCCTGGCGGAGCAGGGAATGCCCGGGGGTGTGAGGGTACTGTCGCTAACTTTATAAGATAGTGTTGAGGTTATGCGCATGTCCATATTGTTACTCAATATGGACATGCTATATGTCTTTTAAAAGCTCTTCATGAGCCCGTTTCAAACGCTGGGTTTGTTTTACAGATGTGTTGAAGGTACTATACCTAATTTTTACCTAGAACAGGAATGCAATTAGATATGTCTTCCTTTATTATAGTGTAAACTTGTGGAAATAATACTGTGCATCTAAATATAAAGTATTTTATCAATTTCATGTGCTTACAGGCTACTTTTATGGCATTTCTGTGAAAGTGATCCTAAAAAGTGACCCCGCAAATGGTGAAATTTGCTTGTAAACTCGTCTCTATGAAGAAATGGGAGTTTGAAATTGATCACACTGAGAATAAACATGCTTTTAGTTCAGTTTTTTTTTCTTTTCTTTTTGTCTAAGGCTGTGGTTCTTATCTATTATAGTGTTGGGACCCACCATCATTCCTGAATGACAAGTTGTGACCCAAATAAGAATTAATATTTTAAGTAGAAATGGAGTTAAGAGAGCAAACTGACCAAAAATCTGAAAATCTACGTTTCGCCAGCAGCATTTACACAAGCTATGTCTCTTACTTGAGTAATTATTCAAATAACTTTTAATTTCTACTTCAATAAATGTCACTCAGCCTCTGCTCCTGTATCAGATCAGACTGTGACGTTATCTAATTTTACAGAGAGCGGCCCACTTTCGGCCTTTGAACTTCTACATCTTCTTCAGTTGAAATCCACTTGTCAAACTGTCACACTCATATTTGCGTTGACTCTTGCCGTGTGTGAAGGCTCTAAACAAATGTGCCGTGACCAGACTGTTCCAGCTTTATTTATAGGTCTGAGTGGTGTTTAATTGGTGTTTTGGCACTTGTCATTCCTAATGGTCCGAGTCAGACAGCGGGGGTTTGATAAGGTTTTTCTTCTATAGCATTTAGTCCGCCATTACCTAATTATGGAGGACGGAGAAATCACATTTGAGTAATTATGAAAACAGTACGAGAGGCACATTAATATTGTTACACTTAAAGCAAGACAATGGGAAAATGTAACAGTCATGAGGCGTAGAAATAGTCAACATTGCTTATATTTTCAATGACGGAATCTATAATGGATAGAGCTAGGTTTAAATGTATGGTTTTACTTTGCTAATATAATAGTTACAAATGTTTTTTCTGGGATTTTGGATATTCTGGTTCGTTTTTGAATATGCTAGTTATTCATGAATAAATCAAAATTAATTTTGTCCTTGTTTTTGGGGGGTGAAAAACTGAATAAATGAGACTAGGAATTTGATATTTAGAAGTACCTCTGAAACCTTCAAAATATTGTCGAGTCTAAGACGGGAAGGTTTGGAGTTTGTAGGAGCTACTAAAGAGCAGGTGCTGTTCAAATACATTTTGAGATGGTGGCCTTCGAAGTTACCATTTTCTGTGTAAATCTATGACGAAACGTTGCGAGTGAAAGGTTATATGTTAAGACAATTTAACTGACCCAGAATCTGAAATTGAAAAAACAACATACTTCTGCCTGTAATGTCTCTCCTCAAGTTCAGGTCCAGTAAGTCCAGGGAAAGTCACTTCTCGGTGACAAAATGTATTTAATTCCTTTCTTTATGATGTTTATCTGTTTGAAAACATTTCACATTATGCTTATTGTGGCCCATTTGCTAAAGAAAGATGATTTTCTGACAATTATTGGTATTTTCTTCTAAATTCTGTCAAATTCTGTAGAAGTTGCTGTAGAAACCACTGGTCTCTGCTTCCTGACTGGCGCTGATACATGTAGCACACTGTCTCAGTATTGTCCTGACAGTAGGACATGATGTCCTGTCTACTCTAATGTTTTATACATGGTGATTAAATATTAACCTTGTTTTAGTGGGACATAAGTGGACACTTTTCAAGGTGACAATGGCCCGACTCAGGGGTTCAGCAAATGGTCAGATGAAATATTAAACTCTTAGATCTGATGTTGAAGGATGTGGCAGCCAATAACTGAACCCAAAGAGAAAAAAAGAGAGTGAGTCACTTTATAGCCAAGTAAATAAAAAGGCTGTAGTCCATTTATATATTTTGATTTTAGTTAGTCCCTCCCTCTTACCAGACTAGCAAAGTAAAGTTTAGTGAGCCTGAAGACAAAATAGATAGTTTTCATGGCAGCAGTCTTTAATTGGTGTTTCATCTTGAGGCTGACACTGATAGTGTTTACTCTGTCTGACTTAAAGGTTTATTTATTCAAATGAGCATCAATGCTACCTTCAAATCTGCTCATTTCTATCAGAAATCTACAATGTATGTAAGATTCATACCAAGTGCACTTACAATAGCATGTGCTCCTGTATCTGTTGGCGTGTTGCACCTGATGACCTTCAAAACTGTGTGTATTATTCGAGCCGCAACAAAGTAAAAGACTGTGAAGCTATTTTTATTGCAGCCTTTGTATGACTGAGAGCCGACACAGTTTCAGATGATGAAAAAGTGCATGAGGACAGGACTGTTTCTTTAGTTTAGACCAGGGATAGGCAAGGGGATTTTCTTCTTTGTCAAAGGAACAGGGGCCAAACCTCCCAATCCTGGCCTAAAGTAAAGCATGTGCCTGAATTGAAAGAATTTCTGTTGATTTTGAGAGAATTTGGACTGTCTTGAACAAGCGGCTGAAATGAGTTTCCTCCGCAGGGTGGCTGGACACACCCTTAGAGATAGTGTGAGGAGCTCAGTCACCCGGGAGGAGCTCGGAACAGAGCCGCTACTCACGCTACTTCACGTCGAAAGGAGCCAGCTGAGGTGGCTCGGGCATCTGTTTCGGATGCCACCTGGTCGCCTCCCTCGAGGGGTGTTCCAGGCACGTCCCACTGGGAGGAGGCCCCGGGGAAGACCCAGGACACGCTGGAAAGACGAGGTCTTTAGGCTGGTCTGGGAATGCCTTGGGATCCCCCAGGAAGAGCTGGAGGAGGTGTGCGGGGATCGGGAAGTCTGGGCATCTCTGCTCAAACTGTTGCCTCCACGACCCGGCCCCGGATAAAGTGGAAGAAAATGGATGGATGAAATGAGAGCCAATGGCACAAGCGCTGATTGAAGTTATACACTTAGAATAGGAAATGCAAAACTTAAATTGTGACATAAATGTCTATGGCAAGAAAATGAATACTTGTTTCATTGGTAAACTTAATTTAAAACAGTCTACTCAGTGTCAGTGCAAAACATTACATTTTTTCCAGTGTATTTGAGTGTTTCTCAAAATGATCTTGGGGGACCAAAAGTTCTGTGATAGAGGGCCGGATTCTGCCCCCGGGCCTGATGTACCCCTGGTTTACACCAACTATTCCCACACCAACTAAGTCCGGAGCTTCATGCCCCCCTCATCTTCTTGAATTAGTGATGAACCATGCCACTGTGGCGGAGAAGAAACGAGGCACAAGCAATTAAGGCGAGTCAACTTTATTCTCTCGAGCCAACAACAGAATGCCCGAACAACCGGGAAAGCATAGCCTTAAAGGGCTAGACACGCCCCTAAAACCCCAAAGGCTGCTGGGTGAGAGACACCCCATAATATGTACACCACACCACATTCTTTTGAACCGATACAATTCTGATATTTCTTAGGTAATTTTAGTCTACTGTATATCGATACAGATACTGATCGTGTCATATACATTTCTAAAACTGGTTATTTTAAATATAATATTCATATTTTTATGAATTCAAATTATGTTAAGATGAATGTTCATTTACCAATGCCAATGTTAAATGAATTACATAAAATATAAAATGAATCCTTCAATGACAGAACATAAACGGCTCCTGTCTCAGTTTTTTGCTGCTGTCAGGGGTTTTGCCACAGAGTCTCTCATTTGTCGATTCAAAAAAGTAGTCATTTGGTATTGAAACATTGATACTATGGAATCAGTCATTCACTCATCCCTATCAGGAATGAGTGAATGACTGAATAATAACTCAGCCCATTCAAAAGATGTGCTAATGTTTTAAATGATACATAACAAATATCAAATACTGTAGGACAAATACTGATACATTTTTAAATTCCTATTAAAATCCAGCCCTTCAAAGGGTTAGATTTTGCCCTCGAGATGGTGCTTAGATTTGTACGGCGTATCTATTTTGATTAATTTGTGACTGAATAAACTGTCAATAGTACCTAAGAACACCAAAACAGTATGTCCTACTCATGAATACACAGCAATTAAAAGCTATTCAAAGATAGATCTGTTTAAATAGAAACAGTATAACTAATTTGGCCCTCCATGGGAAAAAGCTTTGGGCACCCCTGTCTTAAAACATGTATTTTTTAATGTAATTATTTGGTAGCCAAGCTTTGGGGACCACAGCACAAGGCATCCAAACAATTACAATATAAATACACAATAATAATATGATCCTGCAGGTGCCCTCTGTGCAATGTCATTTACTTCCTTATAGCCTTCCTTCTTGTGAGTGCTTAATCCAAATGCACATGACCGACTAATCTGTTTTTGACAATGATGAATCAGCAGCCATTTTAGTTTCAAAGTCTTTGGAGTCCATTTCAATCCCCCTTCTTACTGATGAGTCACTTAGAACACATGGCGCTTAAGCCTGCCATGCGTCAGAACCCGCTGCGTCTTTCAATTAATTTTAGACATGTTTTTTTTCTCTCCAAATCACATCAGTCATGTTAAATGTTCTTAGATATGAAGCAAAAGTGATGAAAACAGTGTCGCGTAGACTCATGTTGACTTGAGGAATCAGATTTTGCGTCAACGTTGCGTCAGAGGCACTTGCTATAGGTGCCTGAGTTTTCAAGACGATTAAGAGAGTTGAGAGGAGATTTTCAAATATCATAGACCGGATTGGCTTGATTGAGATGAGGATGTCTCGCTTCTGTCGGGTGATGTGACGTTCATGACCAACTCGGCTCCTTTGACCCAGATCTCAATCGCGAAAAGAGCCAAATCGTCATTTTGACATGAGTTTAGCCTAAATGGACTCAAGAATCAGCACAACAGCAGAGAAGGCCACACAAGGGAACAAATGTTGCTCTCGAAATGATTTGGCAAACAGTTTTTTTTTTCTTTCATTAATCGTTTTTCAAAGAATAAAAATCACCCCCATCATAAATTTGGATAATTTGAATATGATATATGCCTGTCATTGTAATATGAATATATAAAAAGGAGCCTGTAAAGAGCCATAAGTGCCATCACTACTTCTGTCTTGTAGTCAAATGCAAGATGTTTTTCAAATTCTCCTATAGTTCCTTGGTTAGGGAAGGAAAATCAACTTCAGACTGCCAAAAATATATATCTTGATGACTAGAATTAGGCATATTTTACCCTAATTTGAGTAATTCTGACTTGACAAGTAAATAAATCTGCCAATTTGGACTCTGGTCGACCAAAAACTCACCACTGTCCCATCCGTCCATAGGAGTGGATCCCTCCCCAAAATGGTTCTCCTTGATGGTTTCCTAATTTTCTCCCATGTGGTTTTAAGGGTTGTTCCTCGCCGTGGAGGAGGGTCTAAGGATGTGGGATACTCTAAGCTTGTTATGTCCGACTTATTTATGGGACATTATCTGGTTGTGACATACATTTCACTTGTGTGTTACATTCATTTGTGTTTGACTTATTTTGATCATTCTTCATGTCTGATATTGATTTGTTTTAGTCTATACCGACCACTGAGACGACTCCTGTTGTGATATTGGGCGTTTTAAATGCAGATATATTTTCTTCCTCGTTCAAATCAAGAAAATCAAACCTGTATTTAGAAGAGTTTGCCCAGTGTTCACATCTAACTATGCAATTCCAGTGATTACTACCTCATACACAGAATTACCTGCACTGTCATCTTCTCCACATGATGACACACATTTTCATCCAATCTCACTTTTCCTTTCCCGCTATCTTTCTCATGTCGAGGAACTTCTTCGCCACTGACGCTTCTGTCGGCGAACCAAACAAAAGCTGATTACGGGGCAGAATTATCTCCGTTGCCTGTCTCTCTGGCTGAGCACGGCGAGATATCATAGCAGCCTAAGAGGAGAGGAAGGTAGGCGCCGCACACACTTGTTTAGATGATAAAATCTCCAGCGATAAATCCCCCCATCCCCAAGCCCCTCCCCAAACAATATAAATGTATATGAGGGAAAACTAGGCCAGGGCTGAATAGGAATTTCAATAAAGCGCTTTTTTGTTTACACTTGCAATTTTTGGGTGCCAGGTTCTGCACCGAATACAAATTGAAAGTTACTCTTTACTTACTTAGTCTTATTTAACATTCACCTTATCTTTTATTGCAAGATATTTCAAACAGAACAGCTTTTGTGTTGTCTATTGCCTTGTTGCTGTGCTGGTTTCAAGTTTGTGCTGTGAAAATGATTTGGGGATTTATAAATGTTTGCTTTGCAAGACAGAAAACCTCACCTTTAGGCTCTTAGTAGAATAGTCTAATGTCACTTGGATTAGCTGCATGAAGACACAGTATTAAAAAAACACACGCCATCAAATCAATAGTTAAATATTTTTAATGAAGAGGAAAGAGAGAAGATTGATCACTCAAAGCCATTTTAATGGAACCAACCCATTGTGTGAAAGTGTCACGAAGCCTTGAGACAGCCCCAGTTCTTTTGTTGGAAGGTAAATGATGTCCACAGTGTGTCACTGTGGTCTGAGCCATGACTGTGCCGCATGAAGGCTGCACAAAAGAGTCACAAGGTTAAGCTGACAGGCTACAGAGGGGCTTTTTACCACACATCTCATGGCCATCACTTTGACTGACACCTGCTGCAGCCTTATTAGGCAGTGTGGACAAGTACAAGTACATAATGGGGCTGGGGGGCTTCATATAAGAGGATATGAAGGCTAAACTGGACCAGATCGCTGGGCAGCACCAAGGACAGCTCCCCCTCCCCACACACAGCAACAGCGTGTGGCAAAGGCCTTGGCTGCGGCTCAAATGCTGGTTCACATGGTGCGAGCAACTGAAAACAAATAAAGCAAGTGATAATGAGGCTTTCCTTCACCAGCGCTGACGCTTTTCCAATGAGAGTCATCTGGGATTTTAATAGACAAACACGCAGCTGGACACGGTTCAAGGGTTCATTTGTCTGGTAATAGTGGAACATGCGCAGAGTTTGGTCGATAGTTATTAAAGTTTATATAATGAATTGGATACTTACTATTTATAAATCCGCGTGGACTCACTTTTCATTTGGTGATTTTAGACAAACACTGCTATTTCTTAAACAAAGTCATTGTGATAATGCTTGTTATTTTTTGTTTGGGCCATTGCATGTTAGGACTAATGCATGTAAACACACCATGCCGGACGGAAGCCATGGGAAAATGTCCATTTGTTGTCAAATGCAAGCATGCTGTCGTTCATCCTGACCATTGTACATGTTTTTAGTGGTAGGGGAAACAGAGTTCTCGGAGGAACAGTGAGAATTTGCAAACTCTGTGAAGAAAGAGCCCAACCGGGAACCTTCTCGCTTTGAGGCAAGAGCGCCAACCACCAAAAATCAGGTATGGGGCCTTTAAATTTCAGTAATTAAGCTTGATTTTCCATGAAAACCTGGTAGCATTTGCGGCTTGTGCAAGTGCGGACTGTTAGACATGAGAGTGCTCTGAGTGAACGGAGGTTGATTCAATTAGCAGCACTTCCGATGATTTGCTAATTAGCAATTTAGCGATAAAAAATAATTGCACCCTGAAGAGGACATCTTTCCAGCTGGCTTCACTGTAGATGTATAAATTTGTGGTGAAAACCGGGGACAAGGAAAGACGCAAGAAACAACCCATCCACATGCAAAAAGACAAAAAATAGACAAAATTTCTCTAGCTGTATCTGTATTGTGATGTTTTAGTGTTAGCAGCCGGATGAATTTGTACTAATTTTGTTCAGTTTGTGCTAATCTTTATTCCAAAAAATATCTCTTTCATACAGTATAGAGCAGGGGGGCCCAAAGTGCGGCCCACAAGCTTCCTGTTCAACTGCAACATTGCCAGATATGACACTTTTATCTGCAAGTTTAACAATTCTACACAATTACAAACCTAGCATTAATTCAATTAATAACTAACATTTTATTGTCAGACTGGGCATGTACTAAGGTTCCAGACTGAACACAAGTGTGAGGAAAGCATAGCAGGACGAACTAGGTGCACTCATGTTCAGTGGCTGATCAGGTGAGGAGGCGGTCTATAAAAGGAGGGTCCATTACGTGGCTTAAAGGAGGCTATTAATTGTATTAGGCTATCCGTCCACTCGGTTACAAAAGGTTAGAACTTCTCTTGAATAAATCAATCTTTGCTTATAGGATGCCTTCCATAGAGTGTTCAGAACAAATAGTGAGCATCCTTTATAACAATTCTGCAATGACGTCTGTAGAACCTTTGTCTATATCTACTGAATATGATTAACATAATATAAATAAGATGTCCTCCAGTCTCCTCTTCAATGTCTCTGGCTTCACCTTGAATAAATTACATCAAATTATCCCTTTTTATTGCAAGTATTGACCCTGTGTTGCTTGTGAAACAAATTAGTCTTCCATGCTATTGCGGCTCTTAGAAATCTTTTCCAGATGCGTAGGATTGCTAAGAGCCAAAGAGGGTTATTTAAGCTGATGAGAGCAATCGCAGACACAGTGTTTGTAAAGATGAGTCCCGTTCACGCAGCCAGGTCATGTTCGTAAACGAGAATGAGTTCTTCAAATGTTTTACCTGTTTAATTCAAGCAAGGTCAAATGAAATGAAAATAAAAGTTCTGAAAGTGACAAAGAAATGATTTTAAGGCGAGACATTGCAGTTGAATAGGGGAAATGTAATGGAGTGTTATCAATGTGAATCTTTTCCTGTATATTACTGGAAATATGAGTTTTCATATAAAATGAAGGTATTTTATACTTATAAATTAACAAAATGTCCTATATTTTTGACGAAAAAATCAGTCAGTATGATTTTGTTTAGTTGACATACAGTTGTGGTCAAAACGTTTACATACCCTTTTAATCTTTTGGCCATTTTTCATGGAATATGAATAACACAAAAATCAATTTTTCACAAAGCCATTTATTGCCAAAGAACTGAGTTTACTCTTTTGAAATCATAATGAAACAGAAACTACTCAAATGTCCCTGATCTAACGTTTACATGACCTTCAACAACTGCCAGGAAAAGAAAAACTCACTTCAGCTGAAATACAGGACAGGAAAAAATGTATGGTTGTTTCAATTTGATCAGGGACATTTGTCTAGTTTCTCGTTGAAAAGCGTAAACAAACAGCTTTTTTGACAATAAATGGCTTCACACAACCACTAACCATGAGTGAAATAAAAGGTTTTTGTGTTATCATTCATTTAAGTTTACATACCTTAACATTCTGTAGGGTATAGCTTTTGGCCACAACTGTATTTGTTACAGAGATTCGTTCCAGGAGGATTTTGTATTTTAGTTTTTGAATAAACTAGTTCTTAGTGAATAAATTCCAATTTGACCTTGGGGGTTTAACGTTGAATAAATCAGGTTAGGAAATATTGAAAAATCCCTCTGAACAAGTACAAGACTGGAAGATTTGGAGTCTGTAGGAGATACTAAAATAGAGATGTTGTTGCCACAATGTGAGAAAAATGCATTTTGAGAAAATTACAATTTCCTAAATAGTTGGAGAAACGCTCCTTTAATTACACTCCTTAATGTAAAGATTTGGTGATTTATTAAACTGCCCCAAAATCTGAAAATTACTTTTGCCTGCAGTGTCTTCTCAAATGACATCTTTTCCCTCTAATGCTCTCCAATTTACTTGCATAACATTATAAATTACGCAAATTGCAAAAAAAAAAAAAAAACAAACAAACTGGATAAAACTGTGTGTTGCCTTTAGTGGCTGCCTGAAACTTCTACATAGTGTTGTTTAAAAGCTCTAATAAAACAAACTCTCAGCTACTTCCTCCTTAATAGCCTGTAGCACGGCCACCTCTGACTGCTTAGTTTGATCACAACGCTGTAGTGGCTTTGCTCTGGCCTTCCCCTCTAATAAAACAGAGGTGTAATTGAGAAGCAGCAGTGGGCACAATAAAAGCGCTGAGGTGCGGACAGGGACGAGGAGTAAAGTGGACGATAGATAGGACACCGCTGCGTCCTCCACTGCCAACCAAATCGAGCTGCGTTCCCGGGGAGCACGCTGACAATAATGATAATGCCACTATGGGTTTTTACCAGTTTTATTGAGGATTACCATTTTTTTTTTTCCAGTGGCAGGTGGAATAAACGAAGCAGATTACATTTTTTATGACTAAATCTATGAGCTGTTGATGCGGGATGTAGGCAGCGAGTAAATAGTTTGCGCTCAAGGTGCCAGGGCAGGAAAGGTTGCGAATCTTGGCTATATCATGGTTAGTGCTCACCTCACAGCAAAAACATTCTTGATTCGATTTGCAGGGCGCTGTTAGGCCTTTCTGTTTGGAGTTTGGAGTTCTAAAAGGGGAAACGCTGAGCTGCATTTTGTAATAAAAGTTCACAATGTTATAAAACTTTCACTTATTTATGTAATGAGACAAGAACTTTGGAACGGAGAGTGACTTCAATTTTCAAGCTTTCAAATGAGCCCTCCCTGGTTCTCCCGCGCCATCCGGGGAGTTGTGTAGCATCGTGATGAAAGTTTGTACTTTAAACATTCACATCAGAAGTGCAGCCTCTACTGCAGGTGATGCAGCTGTAGCTCCGCCCCTCTCCTCTCCGCCGGACCCTGCTCTCTCTCGTCTCTTCCGGGATCAAACGGATGTGATGCACAATTTCAACAGCTTATACAGAGAAAATAATGACTGTATGTGTGACGGCTCCCCCTGTTGGGGTGGTACGTAGGCATGGTGTGTATTAATCCTGTGTCCTTTTAAGGAGTCAGCAGGAGGCACCCGGGAGGTCACGTGGGGCTCCCGGATGCTCAAAAGGAGGCTTCCGGCTGGTCTCCCTCTCTCTCTCCTCTCTCCCATCGGGCTCCGGCGGGTGCCCGGGCTCCAGAGGCCGATCCAGCCGCTCTTCTTTGCATTTACACGCATTTCAACATTACACTTGCACTACACAACGTTATCTGACTGATTTACACATGCATCACCCTGCACTCACACACCCTACCGTTCATTTATACTGATGACATGCAGACTGTTCAATACTTAACATTTAAAATAAACGCCCATCAACGGGCTTAAAAACTCTGCCGTTGTTGTGTCCTCCCTCTCTGTTGCGGTTTTATGA
>OMNZ01028496.1:0-11113 GCA_900303255.1 Lesueurigobius sanzi | reverse complement strand
TGTAGCTCCGCCCCTCTCCTCTCCGCCGGACCCTGGTCTCTCTCGAATCTTCCGGGATCAAACGGATGTGATGCACAATTTCAACAGCTTATACAGAGAAAATAATGACTGTATGACTGTGACTCTGTCTTCTCAAGCTTTCAGCCTATTTTAATTTGTTGACAATCCGCCTCATATTCAGGGACTTAGGTGACTTGCAGCTGATGAACACATTCAATAACGTGATTCAAAACTTCAAAATCATTGCGCTGTATATGCTCTAAAACAAGAAGCAGCGAGTTCTGACCTACGGCTCTGTCAGAACATCAGAAGTTTCATGTGGAGCCTTGTGACAGCCCTGCGCATCAGAACCATTCACTCATCACATGATCACACTGATAATAATATTCAAATGGTCAAATCAAATGTCAAATAGGGTATAGCGGATACATTGTAATTATTGCAGGGCTGTAGCTATGAAGGGGGGCTAACTGGGCATTTGCTGTGAGGCCCCGATTTGAAAGGGGCCCCAGAAAATCATTTTTTCTCCCTTAAAAATCCATTGTAAAAGCTCACATAACACTCTAAAAGACCATCTGAAAATATGTATTAAACAAAATGAACCAGATTGCAGGAAAACACATCTGAATTATACAAAAATTCCTGAGGGTGGAGCTCCAGACCCCCCCAAATCCTTTTCCAAACCATCACCATTCCTGATGTGCTTAAAGTTATCAATGGTTAATAAAGGTTTAACAAATGATGAAATAAGTATTCACCAATGCGTTGCTAATGTGCAGTGTCCAGATTTAGTACAAAATACAATGTGGACGTTTATTACGACATGCAGAACAGTAAAGTGAACATATTACATTTTGAACTGTTATTACATTATGCAGCATTATTAAAATGTGGCTTAGCAAACTCTGGGGGCTCTGGTTTCCCTCATCAAAAACTGTGCACAATGGCAGACTAATCCTCCTCTTAAAGAAGATAAATATCCCTACAGGGACTCTAAGCACCCTCACCTTATAATGCACAGTCTGTGGTGGGTTGGGGATGTATATTGCAAATGGTTATCCCACATTTCATGACAACAATTTTTTTTTAATTTTAACAATGCTATCCATACTTTGCGACCCCTATATTTTTTATCACAAAAATAGGATTTCACTTAGTAATTTACAAACAGCACTGCATTGTAATCTAGATAAACAACTGTGATTGACATGTTATTCAAATCGTGTTTATCAGAAAAATTGAGACCCAATTGTGTTTAAATAAAGCCATCACTACAAAATGTAAATTAATTATAACATTAGGCTAAGAAGGCTGTAATATGCACGAAGGCCTTCACACGGAATTATCCAATCTCCAGTTTAGCATAGCCTAGACCAGGAATGTTCAACTTTTTAGCTAATAGGTGTCTTTGTCAATTTGTAGCCAAGATGTTATTTCAACCAAAGACTGGACTTTAGTGGACTTTTTTTGCTTCTAAAAAAAACACTTGCCACACCGTGCATCAATCAAAACACCAAACTGCAAAAGAGCTTAGAATGTTTCTCATCTTGTACTTTTTAACGTTAGCCCCTACAAACTATTTTGGTGCACAAAGCAAAAAGGCTTTTGGTACATATGAGTTCTTTCAACACATGGTTAAATTTGACTCATCAAGCTTATGTAGAAATGAAGAAAGCCTTTTGGGAGACACTTGGATAGAGGCACACAGCTACTGGAAGCAGACGCCTGACCTAGACTGAGTACACGGGAGTTGCAAAAATGTGAAAATACTTATCATAGCATGCATTTCCTCTGTTGCATCATTCCTGTTACAACCCACCGCAGCGAACCACATGTGGTCTGTGTGTTCTCCGCTATCAGAATCTCTTCCCCTGACTTTGTTCTTCAAGGTGCCTCAGCGGAGTGTGTGTAGTTCCCATGGCGCGTTGGGTGGTAAACAGTAAAAGTCAGCCTCCTCCTCCTCCTCCTCTTCCTCTCTGGGCTGGTCCTATACTGCAGCGATGGTACACACTACAGTGGATTACTGCGCTGGTGCCTAATGAAGGAGATTGAAATGGAAATGGGGGCGAGTTGAAAGCAGCTGTTTAACGATGAGCTGTTTGTACTTGAGCGTTAACAAGGACGCACCAGTTAAATGACCTTGTGTCGAGGCGGCGCCTGGTAAACTCAACCCGCCGCCATGTTGGACAGTGTTCAACACAGCCCAGTAATATCCGCATCGATATCTGTGTCGCTGTGGGGTTTGTTAGTACAATCATGCATAGTACTATCATATAGTTATTCAAATGAAGCATGGATTGTTTTTTTTTTTTTCACTCCTTAACCATTAATATTGTAGGCCTCTGCATGAATGAGAATCTGAATGCAATCTAGAAAATACAAGGAGCACAACCAAACAAAAGTGTCACAAATAGTATTATTTTTGATATAAAGTCCCTTTTTTTTAGTCAGCAAAAATATTACTTTCACTGGAAGTTATCTTAAGTTCGATAGCAGGACCACACCTCTACGCCCCTTCCGGTCTCCCCCCTATTTAAGCAGCCAGTCCACTCACCTCGTCCTCCCGTCTCAGTGCCCCTCCCTCCCATCCCTCCCAACCCTCATTTATCTCATCTTATTCTTTTTCAGGTATCGGGGGGATACAGGCCTGGGAGCCCGGCCCTCGCTGAAGCCCAAATATGCTACTTATGGCTTTGTCTTTTCCTAGTACATTCTTTGAGCATCATTCATGTCTGAGGCTGTGGTCCTTGCTAGTGAACTCCTCCTTAAATGCCCTGCGAGAGGAAATCGATTCCAAGTGACCGAGCACCAGGTTTACCCCACATACAGTAAGTCCCACCAATGCAACCATGACACCCATCTCTGAGCTCCTTCAGATACAATGAAATAAAAAAAAATAGTCATGTCAGCCTGTCCTTTCTCTGTGTTCTCTGCTTTGTTTGATGTTTAAAAAGCTCACAGTAAAAATATGATAACACAATATTAAGAATCTTTGGTGTCACGTCGGTCTGGGACAGGAGACAGATCCGCTGCCTTTAAAATGTAATCCCCGGAGCCTTTTGACATCTGCACTCTGCCGTCAAGACATCAAGAAACAATGGCGTCAATTATCAGCGCAAGACAGAAGAAAGCGTTTCATTACGAGCCCAAACACAATCTTAAAGGCAGTGGGAAAGAGAGAGCAGCCGCGTGGGATGCTTGACTCACTAATGTCACTCATTTTACTTTTAAAGCAGCAGATTTGGGAAAACGCTCTTGAACCGAACCCGCAGTAATGGAAGCTGCAGACGGATCCTTGATAAAAACTATTAGTGAGCGGTGGGCAAGGCCGCTCTGGTACAGTGTTGTATGTTATGGAATTAACAAGTCACTGGTGACTTTTGCTATCATGGCTGGATTAATCCCCGACGGCCCCTGCCTGTTTATTGAATATTTATGATCCCAGTCAGAGCATGTGGCGATTCACCAGCTCACTGTAATCTCCTGATGGCCATGGGTTTAACAATAATGAAAACATAATTACGTTGACATCATGTAACTAATTAAGCTATTGTGAATTTAATAGGCAACCATTTTGATTAAGCCAAGTCCATTCTGGTTTAGATATAAAAACTGGGTGTCCTTAACAAGTGAAACATGTGGAATTGAGTTCCTTCTTTCTGTGAGGCAAGATCACTAACGTCTAAGCCACCTTGCATGTGCATGTTGACCCAATGCCCAGTCAAGACCTAACGACTTTACCAGTAAAAATCAATGAAATAGGTTTTGCAAAATAACACCATCGTTTTCAGAAATAACACAAACATATGTCACAATCATCTAGTGCTGTGCATTGACAGTTTGTCAGAGGAATAATAGCTACATTAAGATGTGAAAAACTTATTCGAAGTAAGTATGTTTTTGTGTTATTTAATCTTGGAGGTAAAAGAGCTGGAGAAGTGAACGGTCGCCACCGTGCGCCAGATACTGCTCCAATAGACACAGCACTTAACCACATGCCACCTGGCCAGCGCTGCTGATTAACCTCTGTATGTTAAATCTAATTTGAAATTGAAATGCAATTCATGGGCCACAAAGAGTGTGCTTGATGATAGAGCGGCTAAAGTTGACTCGGAGCAAGTTGAAGTTGAAGTTGAACTTTTATTGTCCCCGTAGTGCCATGTCTTGTTCTCTCTCGCTCATATTATTGCGTTATTTGCAAAAATATTGCAATGCCATTGTGTTTTGTAATTATTCCATTTTATCACAAAGTATTGCGAAATAACACTTTTTTCCCCGTTATGTCCCCTCCCGGGCTCCGTACACAAATAAGGAAAGGCATGGCAAGTTTATACACCAAGTTTTGTGGTTCCTCAGAGGCACTGCCTTTCATTCACTTATTAATTATTAATACATCCTGATTTGAGAAGGTTTTTCACATAAAAAAAAGAACATCTCATGTAAATTTGTCATTGCTATTAAAAATTTGAAAATAAATCTTTTTGTTTGTAAAAAGATATTCATATATATTTTTTTTTTACTTTGAAAGTAAAACTCATCCAGATCAAATTCCTTGCTGTGTTTTGAAGTCTATTCTCTGAGTGACAAGAAGCGAGAGCAGAAACCTACAAGTAAAAAAAAAACACTTGTGATTAAAGTTTTCAGAATGATGAATAAAATCCCGTCTGCTTCTTCCCAGCTGTTGATGTTGTCCCATGTTTATCTCGTGATGTGGATCTTATTTGTCATTCGCATTTTCCCCACATTGTATTTAACATGTGGCGCTGAAACGTGGTATTCAACTATAAAGTGTGTTCCACGCTTGGCCCGTAGAGATACAAGCCTCTGCGGTGCGACCTGACAGCTCCACATTTGCATTAAAGTCTGTGTGATGTCATTTGAAGAATCGGGAGCGGCTTTCATGTGGCGCCCTGGCTCCCAACACCACCCAGTCTATTTAGTGGTCCGGGCCATTCCTTTAAGTGATTTCTCCCCCGCATTGCAGTTCAAACCATCGCGCTAAGGTGTTCCTTTTTAGCATGTGCCGTTTGCTGGGGTTGCAGGAAATTGTGAATGCGCGTCCCTCTCAGTCATGTTGGTAAAAAAAAAAAAAAAAGAGAGAGAGAGAGAGAGAGTATCTAACACCTGCAAATGGAAAGTGTCACAGCTTGATAACAAACCTGGAGGAGGCAGAGGCGAGGAAACACAGAGCGCAGAGTAATGAGCTGCTCGGGATTCAGTCATGTGGTGCGCTGAGTGGCAGCTGGGCAACACTGACTCCGGTTTACATGGGCCGAGGAGGAAGGTGGCTACAGCTCGTCTTAACCAGTCGATTTCACTTTTACCAGTGGATATGTGCACTCTCTTGCCTAAAGGAAGTACTTGTGCTTAAAGGTGCACTGGGTAACATTTTGGATTTGGATATACCATTGCCAGCAATACAAAACATGCTCCTAAATGACCAGCTAGACACGGAAAGTGATATGTTTGCAGCGCGTAATCAAAGAGAAATCTCATATTTGGCTGGTTTTAGTCAAGAAACTAACCGTACAATGGTTTGTCCCTCAAGTGTTTACTAATTTAGTCTCAATATTCACCTTGCACCTCACCAAGCATTTCCTGTTTGTATTAGCACTTCCTGTGAGCTGAGATTCCATTGTTGTCAATGTAAGAGAGTGAAGAAAATAAAAAGGGAATCAACAAAAAACTTGTAAAAAGGTCAAAGTAAATAAGTTTGTGTGGCTCATTTTTTTTCTCAATGTCTTGTCCAAGGACACAACAAAATATTTTGAACGGATTTTAACCCCAAGCCTTCCGGCCGTGAAACGACCCGCTCTACCATCTGCGTCACATCTATCACTTTTGTTTAGATGTTTTGTAAACACAGCTTGAAAAGAGGGTATACGCACATTCCAAATTGTCATTCCAAATAGAGCCTTCAACATTTCATTTTGAGTGACAAATCAAAGAAAAACTTAATTTTGCAGTTGCGGGGATGGAGTGATCCATCCTGTTGCTAAGACACGCATAACCTCTATATTTTTCTTTTTTAGCAATATTATCTCTGACTTTTTGTTGTCACTCTATTTGGCTAATTGTGTGTGAGGAACTCTAAAGGACCAAAGCTGATGGATACATTTATACAGGGGTTTGTTGTAAATGTTACATGTTTCACCAAAAACAAAAATCAAAGCCAATATCAGCTCAAGTCAGACCTGCAGTTTGACCAGAAATACAAAATTTCGGGCCCCATTGCAACTTCCCGAATAAGGTGAATAGAGGGATGGGCGTCACACTGGGGAGGTAAAGGGTTCTGAATACCCAGGGCCCAAGGCAGGGGAGGGGCCCTCCGAAGTCTGTTTATAAATAGGCCTATATGTGTCAAGATAGTTTGTTCCCAGGGCCCAAAATTTGGTGGAACGCCCCTGAATACAGGTATGTGTTGTTTTTCTATTCTTTGTATCTGCACAAGTTAAACCAGGGAGAACTGAAGAGGAAAAGACTCAAATACATCTTCAGAAGTATTGTATATTCATATGTTTCATGTTTTGGAAGATTCACTCATTTATCACTTTCATTGGAGTAATATTTGACCAGTTGTATCTGTACTTTTTTATCTGTACTCATTTCAAATAATGAAGTTAAGTACTTTGCCCACCACGAATATCAATGGTTGCGTTCATGTGACATCACAACATTCTTAATGCAAAAGACTTTTGAGTATCATTTTTAAAGGGTTAGAGTCTAACCCTAAGATGAAACACAGTGAGGAAATCTCTACAGCTCTCAACATTTAGATTTCATAAGACAATAATAATCTCATTTATACGTGACGAACACCCCCCTGACCTGTGTGAGTGTGTGGGCGTTCAGGTGACCCATACATTAGTCCTTTTTCCGTGCTCCAGAGCCTGTGGAGCTCATAAAGGAGTCACCGATATGGCCCAGCGCTCGCCTCTGCCCCGCGCTGATTTACAGTGGCAGGACGTCCGGAGACAGCCGGGCGGCCTACCGTGACCGGCCGCAAATGAAACAGGAAACGCAGCGTCCCGCCCTCTCCTCACGCTCTCGTGGACGTCCCAGGAGGGGAGGGGAAGATCGCGCCCCATCCTTTGTACGGGACAACACGGGCATGAACAGGGCGACGAGGCTGCAGCTCACTGACTGGACACTGTAGATATATGTCTAACAAGAACAGGCTCGTACAGGCCTGCTCCATCAGTGCTGGCTCGGCCCTGCGTGGCTCACGATGCACCCCCATATTTCAGGACCGTGTGAGTCTATAACCGAGCAGAGTACTGTGTTTTGCCTGCTGCTAGGAGCTCACGGCTAGAAGATTCAAACACAACTTTGTAAATACAGATAAATTATTGACACCTTCTCACTTCACTCAAAACATCTTCTATGCAGCTTGTGAGTCAGTGGAGGTTAACTGTGAAGTTGTAATTTCTCCATAGACGGCTCACGGCCACTTTAACTCACACAACATGAGCGTTTGTGCATGTCCACGAGGCCAGATCGATGTACTGTAAAAGAGAAATATCGCGATAACGTTATATTTGGTGATATTATTTACACCTGACAAAAGACTTCAAAAGCACAGCCTTCAGTGTACTGGGCAAATTCATCTAAATTCACCTAAATCTGTGGATCTGTTTCATCTGGAAGATAATTGACAGAAAATGATATAGCTCGCACCTGCATCTCACCAATCACAGTAAAATGCTCCCTTTACATGAAAGCTTTTTTTGAGGTTTTCAAAGCATTCCCTCTTCTCTGCATTTCTGTGCGCTCCTGCCTCGGCACAACCTCAGCTGTAGTCACATACTAATTACTGTATTGGTCTTACTTACTTTGAAATGTACGAATAAATAAAACAAACAAACGGTAGCCAAAAATCTTCATCTGTACTCTGTAGTTGAAGTGTACAGAGTACACTTCAGAGTACACAGAGTACAGATGAAGACTGAAGAATTTTTGCCTACAATGGACAACTCCTGTACGACTGAGAACCTACACAAAGGATCGAAAATGATACTGGTATGACGGTGTACGATATGATAATGACCACACCAATATTTCAGGATGGCCAAGTTGTCCCCAAAAACCTCACGTGAAGATCTGCTCAATATGTGATCATTCACAGCGACTTTAGACAGATGAGTTCATTTTAGGTTCAGAGAGAGGAGTGTTTTGTTTTTGTTAATTTTGTCATGTATTTGCAGAGATCTTCACATTTTCCGGTTACAACTGGGCTCCAGTCCTAACCATAATTAGATATGTGCATTCATGTTTTCGGCAGAAACTCACAATGTCTGTGTTTAATTAGATGTATTACTCAAAGAACAGAAATAGAAAGAATCAGAAATAGTTTATTTGTTCCCCCTTTATTTAAGTAACACCAAATGACAAAAACAAAACATACAAATGTACAATATATACTGTACATACATACAAACAAAACATATTGACAACAAGTGTGAGTGGATAGAAGAGTCGGCTGCTGCCTGTTCCTTGAGAACAGTTCACTTCAAAAAACAAGACTGAAAAGATTTGTATAATGTCCCCACCAACATTGACACAAACCTATGCCCTTGCTTCACAAGTCAATGATGTATGTGAGAGTTTCCAATGGTCCACCGGATACACTGGACACACTAGTGCACAAATCAAGTATTCATGCTATGTCAACAAAAGCCTGTTCACCAAGAGAATGACCAAATATTGTGGAAATAGAACATGTTTCTTTTTGCAAAATGACAACATGGATAAATCAAATGTGAAGTCAATGGGATGACCTCACCAAAGACAAATTTGTTATAGCTTTATTTACTAAAAGTCCAATTACAACCTACAGGCTAACCCCTACCAGAAGACATCAGTACATGAAATTTACCCTTCATTGCTTTGAGATACTGTATGACCATTGAGGACATCTCTGGCAATCCATGCATCCTTTAAAACATCTTTTGCAAATTTGTAGGCCACATCTGACAAAGCGTGCAAACTATTGTCGTCATATGCAAATGTATATGGGCACAGGTCTCTCTGGTTTCTAGAAGTATTTGTAAATATAATAGTGTTTGAAACTGTTGAGCATGTTCAGGACATACTGTGCCTTGAGCTTTCTCAGAGCGCTTGTGCAACTTTCAACCTCTCACACAAAGTGCAGGTTTGTCTTGCAGATGTATGGGATGGTGCATGTATTTTGATGAAAAAGTTGTGTAAAGTTATTTGAACATTTACTGAAATTTGTATTTGGAAATATAACAGAAATATGAGTCGCAATAAAAGCAAATGATTAAGAGAAATAAAATGTGCTATGCATACATTTTCCCTATGACGTACGCTCCTTAGTTTTGCTGTACAACACAAGTAAATACTAAATGGCCATTGTTCTGTAGGCACAAAAAAAATCTAATTCATCTTCTTTTCTTTATGGAAGTTATAAAATAGTAACTCCGGACTTCACTTGTTATTTATCCTTCACATTACTACTCTGCTTTATAGTCAAAGATAACTCACTTGTGAAGCTTTCAAAGAAAATGGAAATCTGGAAACATTAGTTGTAGTCCCCAGTCTTCTATTTTCTGTGACGGCGCTTATGGAAGTCATAAAAGTGTGACAGTAAGATAAGTATTCACACCACACATACTGGTCTAATGGTGCAGCATTATTTCAGATGGAGATATTTCCCCGGGATTTTACTTAGATGCGTTTGGATCTGTGGAAACTCCTGTCTCTCTGTTGGGATTGCATATTAAGCCTCGTGGAGTTTAAAGATGTAAACACACATGAGTTATGAGGGAGAATAACGGCCCCCGGAGCAGCCAGGAAAGTATTGCTGCGAAATATGAATGTCTATGTAGCATAAGAAGACCACCATTTTTAACCAAGCCGTACATGATTCATCTCCTACGGCAGAATGAGGCCTGTGCTTGGCCTGTAGGTTGGCTTGTCATTTGTATCAGGTAGATTACTGGTGTATCTACAGTAAGTGTGTTAAGAAAAGAGCTTTTAGCGCCTAAAACAGGTGGAAAAGCACTATATGAATTGAAAGCATTTACCATTTTACCATTTAGCGACAAGACTGAAAAAATGTCAACAGTGAGTTAAACTATTACTGTTATAATGCCAGGAATAATAATGGACGTGCATTGCGCTTTTCAAACCTGTGTCACAAGTTTCTCAAAGCGCTGCACATTATTCATTCACTCCATACTTGGTGGTGATAAGCTACTATTTTAGCCACAGCTGCCATAATGTAGACTGACGGGAGCGAGGCTGCCAATCTGCGGTATCAGCCCCTCCGACCATCACCAACCACTCACTCACACTACAGTCATACAGGCTGTGGGTGAAGTGTCTTGCCCAAGGACACAACAGACTGCACCTGCAGGAGCAAGGATTCAAGCACAGACAATTGGCATTCCCTATAGGCCTTTGAACTGTCTGTTTGTATAAGCTCTAAGTTGTCCATTGTTTTCCAGTCGTCAACTGTTTTTTTTTATTTGATACAATTCAATTCAATTTTATTTGTATAGCCCATGGATTAAAGTTCTCTGTCGCTACAACGGATTTCTGTCAGTTTGCACAGTTCGGGAAAAATGTCTAACTATTGTCAGAAAATAAATTAAAAAGTGTCAGATGCCTGTACTGGAGTCCCAGAGATAGATAAACTGCTTCATGGCGCTATCAGCTAATCAGAAGTTATTATTGGTGTTGTTTTAGAGAGGGACAGACTGCGCTGTTGTTTTTGTAATTTTAAAGCTAGCTGCTAGTCGCCCTCTCTAATAATAATGCATCGGTTTTATATAGCGCTTTTTTGGACACTCAAAGACGCTTTACATGGCATTATTCTTTCATTCCACACTTGGTGGTGGTGAGCTACTATTGTAGCCACAGCTGCCCAGGGGTAGACTGACAGAAGCGAGGCTGCCAATTTGCGCCATCGGCCCTTCCGACCACCACCACACATTCACTCTCTCACTACATTCATACGGGCTGTGGGTGAAGTGTCTTGCCCAAGGACACAGTGACAGTCTGCAGCTGCATGAGACGACCCGCTCTACCATCTGCGCCACTGTCGCCCTCTACCTGGGACACGTGGAGCCAGAGTGGAGCCGCAGCGCGC
>OMNZ01028494.1:0-12874 GCA_900303255.1 Lesueurigobius sanzi | reverse complement strand
TGGGAGGAGGCCCCGGGGAAGACCCAGGACACGCTGGAAAGACCAGGTCTTTCAGCTGGCCTGGGAACGCCTTGGGATCCCCCAGGAAGAGCTGGATGAGGTGTGCGCGGATCGGGAAGTCTGGGCATCTCTGCTCGGACTGTTGCCTCCGCGACCCGACCCCGGATAAAGCGGAAGAAAATGGATGGATGGATTGTCAGCTGTATGATAGCTTTATACCCACTTGATATCGTCAGAGCATATAGGAATTAGAAATGAGGGCACAGGTGTGCTTAAATACCCATGAGTCAGGTGACCAAGGTCACATGAACAAAACAAATAATTAGCATAGAAAAAATATACCTTATATCATACAAATACATTTATATCATAGAAAAATACATTTATTATAGAAAAATACATTGTATATATAAACAAACTTATTAGCATATAATGTGTTGTGTCTTGTGACCCGTGATATATAGACTACAAATATGATAAAGCATAATACTGTAAAACTTTAGGTGCTTTCACACCTGTTAGTCCGCTAGAGCGGTTCGTTTGGGCCCAAAAGTTGTTACAATGTTGCAATTCTCAACTAGTTCGGTTCACATTCACACCAGTGTTTTTGCAAATGAACCAGCAGCCACTATTGGTGTTATATATCCCCCACTCATGTGGCAACACTGTAGGGGGAAAAATCTCAGAAGAAAACCCCAGGCTGATTTGTGCTTTGTTTATTCCTAAACAATGAATTTTTTTCTTCTGCTTGTTTTTATGGCAGTGTATTATTATCAATGCTTTGTGCAGCACAAATACTGCTGTTGTTCCAGCATGAAACTCTGCATGAGAACACTATGCGGTTGTTTTTGGCGTGGAGAAGATGTGTTGCAAGACACTATCACTGCTCCTAAACCTGAACTTGTATTTCGGAGACATTTTTGGAAAACGCTCCAGTAAGCATCTGTTTCACTTATGTAGGATTAAGGGAACTGTTGTAAATGTTCGCCTACTTGCCACAAACTCATGCAAAAATACACCGCACAGTTTTCTACGGAAGCTTCCCTAGTCCAAAAAGTCTGCTACATAACAGAGCAGGGTCGAATTGAGGCCGGTCAGCGTTCTCACCATCAGCGGACCGCACTGGAGTCCACAGGGAACGGTACTCGGTATGGTTCTTTAGTCCGAACCAAAACAAACTGGTCCGCTTTCACATCAGCCAAAAACTACCGTACTTGCAGGTGTTCAGAACTCGATTGGCATCGGTTGACAATGGATATTTTTTGCCCACTTGAGATCAGATATATGTGACCCTTCAAATTAGTTTGACACATCTGGTATTAACCATGTCTAAATCAAATTTTGGAAAAAGCACTAGTGCAGGCACATGTATCCATACATTTATCTATTGTAATTCATCATACTAAGTTTCATAATCACTGGAATAAAATGAATGGGCCCATTATAGACCGAACTATAGCAATCAGCTGACTCATATCTAAATCATTATGCTAAGGACCAAAGTACAATATTAAAGATCCGTTTGGTTTTGTGGTGGTAATACACTACTTATGTTGTCCGTTATCCACTTAGGGAAGAAAATGGTGGATCTCAAGGAAAAAAAGAAGAAAAACAAATCCAAGAAGTCGTCAGCAGGTGGCGCTGTGGTGAACGGAGACAAACCTCCCTCAACTGCAGTGGATTTATCTGAAGAGGACGATGACACAAGCTCCACAAACAGCTCACTGCCGCCTATAGGTAAAATAAGAAGTCATTTTCAAACAAATCTCAGCATTAAATGTCATTAAATCAATTGTGCCTAAATAAAATGTTTTGATAATTTGCATAATTTGATGTCAACATGCAATCAATTTACATTTTTGTAAAAATAATCAAATTTCTCGATTGTACTTGAAGGATTCATTCATTATTTTTTGCACAGAATTGTCCCATTATGTCAAATTTGCCTCTTAAATACCCATATTTTCCCTCTTTCCTCCATTTTTGGAAATTAGGAAAACACATTATAGGCATACATTTGACTTACGGCTACCTGCAGAAACCCTGTCAATGTAGATGTTGTTAAATGTCTTATTCAATTGTTCTTTTTTCAGTGCGCTGTGAACCCCAGAGAAAACCTCCTCCTGCCGTGAAGACCAAAGACAAGCCTGGTATACAATCACATATAACTACAGGATAAACACTTGCTCCTTAAAGTGATGTTCTGAAAATAATAATAATTTAGACTATAAAGAAAGAAATTGTAAGGATTATTCAGTACCACACTTGACTTTCATATTTTGTGAAGTATCTATTATTCCAGTGTGAAACCCCCCAAAGATCACGAAAGAATGATTTTTTTTTTTTACATTTTCAACATTTTACTACCCATACAAACACACAAACACATCGTTACTTATCAATACAGACCCAAAAAACAAAATTTAATTGAATACGAATACAGCGGTGCCCAAAATGGACCAAATTCGGTTTTCATTTGGCCCTCAAGATGGTGCTTGGATTTGTAAGGAGTATTCCCTTTGATGCATTTGTGCCGAGAATAGACTCAAGTCCTTACTAAGGACTAAAACATCATGTCCTACTCAAGAGCACAGGGATCTAGTGCAAGTGCAAAATGGCAGATTTGTTTCACTTGGAAAGACAAAATATACTCTAGATCAAATCATTTTAATTTGACTATTTTTAACACAGATATAATTGTGCAGGGTAAAAAAATATGTAGGAGTTACAAGGATTGGTTTGGTCCTGGTGTAGCCCAGGTTTAGTCCTTCTATAGTTCTGGTTGTCTCCTAGTTTAGACCTGGTTTAGACATGGTTTAGCCCTGATTTAGCAGCGCTTCGATGCAAAACTAAGCAGCTGTAGCCGGAAGTTGTCCTACCTTCTTGAATTGTAACTGCTGAATGCACCTGGAAACCGGGGCAACCAAGTTAATTCAGAAGCTGGCACTTAATCCCACACAAGTTGTTGTGTTCAGTGTCCCATTTTAAGACTTATTTCCTTTTCTTTTCTCCTCAGAGGCGACGTCTTCGCTGAAAAAGAAGAAGCCTCGTTCGATGCTGCCTCTGAGCACGTCCATGGACCATCGGCCCAAAGACGAGCTGCTGCAGGACTGCGTGACTCTGGCCTCGGTCACACACAACGGTGAGTCACTCATCAGCCGCGTTTAGGCTGAAACGAAACCCAAATGCAGACTTTATTGTTGAATCATTCGGGCCTCGCCAGTTGTTTAACGCGAGACGCAGCAGGGGAATAGGGGGGAAGATGATATCAGTGTGAAACTTTTGCTGTGGATTACTGAATGTGTTGGACTTTTTCTGTCATTTTATGTTTTGATGTAAAAGTTAGGTGTTTAATGCATAAAATTGCTAAAATTACCTACTGTATTTTCCGGACTACAAGTCGCACTTTTTCTCATAGTTTGGCTGGTCCTGCGACTTATACGCAGGTGCGACTTGTATATTAATTAATATGTTACATGAACATAACAGACGCCTATTCAGTTTGTTGTTTATGCTTCATGTAGCTGAATGGACTATATGCACGGAGACCCCACGTGACTTCCGACTGGACAATAAGTTGGAGATGTACCTTCCGCCCCCCATTCATTTGCATTGAGTAGTTTGCATATCTCACACACATGAAGAAATACCTCAAGATTTGTCAGCAGACAGCAAGTGACTGATACCATGTGACCAGCAGCTGGTTAAAAACATTACGTTGGATGTAACCACTTCACTGGAAGGAACGTCTGTGTTCATAACGAGAGGTGTTTTTGCCTTGAAGCTAACGGCAAACACCACTTAAAAAATAAAAGTAGCCCAAAGTTTTGAACAAGCTGCACAATAAAGAAGCAGCCTGTCTGCCATTTAATTTTTATTTAGTTGTTTACATTTTATATAGGTTCTATTGAACACTAGCCATTAGCTCAGAGATAAAAGTTCCTCCTCGATGAACACTGACGTTTCCTCCAGGCCAGTTTTCACATCCAACGTCACGTTTTTAACACACTGCCACTGACTTGCCATCAGTAAATCGCTGTCTCCCACGTTCTCCTCAGATATTTTTGGATTTGTGTGGATTTGATGGCGAGCGGAAGGACACTCCCTGTCTTATGGTCCAGGAAGAAGTCACGTGTTGGTTCTGTGCATATAGCCCATAACCATCAATATGTTATGTTAACCCTTTAACCGCCAAAGTTGCCAAAATGCACCCAGTGTTATTTTGTTTGCGTTACTTTGGCGCTTGCCTTTAGGTCAAGAGCGATCTGAACAAACAACACATTATTTAAAAAAAATAACAATGGATATCAGAAATAAAGTGGGTGAACGTTTAGGTCTAACTTGGAGATGTGAGAGGAACTGGTTAAACATTTATCTGTTCTCTATGGCTAAAATACATCTGGCGGTTAAAGGGTTAACATACCAGAGCTATTTAGCCTTTTGTTCTCTATTCTATTGTTATTATTATAACTTGCCTTTCAATATGAAATGTCTGTTCTTGGTTTCGGATTTTGTAAAATAAATGTCCCCCAAAAATACGACATAGTCCAGTGCGACTTATGTTTTTTTCTTTTTCATTTATGCATGTTTTGGCTGGTGCGACTTATACTCCAGACTGACTTATAGTCCGAAAAATATGGTATATTTCTGGTGACGAAATCCAAATAATGGATAGAGCCAATTTGTTGATATAGGATTTTGATTATTTTGTTCAGGTTTTGATTAAGCTAGTTATTAGTGAATACATGTGTAAAAAAAAAAATCAAAATTGCCCTTGTTTTTTTAGGTTCAAAACTCAATAAATGAGGCTAGGAATTAAATATTGAAAAATCCCTCTGAACAAACTTTAAAAATATGGCTAAGACTGGGAAGTTTGGAATTAGAAGATGCTACTAAAGTGAAGATGTTGTCTTGCTTGAAAAATGCATTTTGAGAAAATGGTCATTGAAGGTGAAAAGTTTATATGTTTAGAGCAAACTGGCCCAAAACCTTTAAGATTGGGAAAGAAACATGAATTTTGCCTGCAGTATCCTCCCTTAATATGGATCTTCATGTGTCTGTTTTCAGCGCCCCCTGCAGGTTGTATTCCAGGACAAGGGGATCATATTCATCTGGGCTTATTCTCGGATCGAGAAGCTTTGCACCGAATGTTTGAAGCAGAAGGTGAATAATATTCATTACACTAACATGGGCATTGACTATACATTGTCATTACACAATTAGAAACTGTTTATTTTTTCCCCACAGACCCTATAAATTACATCTACTGAAGTTATCAGAAACATGTGAATGTAGTACCAGGAACATTTTTGTGTTTTGTATCTTCAGAGGAAGGCCATCTCGATGCAGGACATTTTGAAACTGTTGTTTACCTGCGACTCTGGAGTGGAGACCTGCAGGGGGCGCTACAGCTGGCTACAGAGAGAGGGGAGCTCAATGACCACCTGCTGTCTCTGGCTCCTATGGGTGAGTATTTAATCAGTTGAGTCAAGTCGCTGCAGGTGAATAGGGAAAAAAAAGAAAATAAAAATATCAAATTTTGCTGAAAATTAGAAAAAAATATTTTAGGTGACGAAATCTAAATAATGGACAGAGCCGGGTTTAAATATACAGTTTTATTTTGTTCATATATTGGTTGCAAATATTTTTTCAGAGGGGAGTTTGGATAGCTTGTTTATTTTTTGAATTATGCTGCGTTCACATGCTTTAGTCATAAACTAATACGAAAAAGAAATATTTGACTAAAACTAAATGACATTTTTCTCCAAAAACTAAAACCAAATTTAAATATTTTGTCAAAATTAACACTGATTCACTCTCTGTATTTGCTGTATTTTCGTTTTCACCGTTTCCTCAGCTGGGTTCTCTGTGTGGAGTGGTGCTGTGGACGCGTACGTGAAACAGCTGTGTCTTCAGGAGCAGTTCGTCAAAGCGGCGTCTCATTTACTCTCCGTCAATAAACTGCACGAAGCGATCAACCTCCTACGATCCCACAAACTCTACAGGTCTGAAATGATTTTATTACTAAATTTGACTTGAGAAGAAGTCACATTTAACTGCAGTTCGACAAAAAAATATAAAACAAGTGACTAAAAGGGGCACACATAGGGATATCATGAATTTTTGAAGCTTATACTCAGGTGTGCTCAATAGGCCAGAAATTACACTAAATAAAAGTGTGATCTACAGGAAAAGGCTGTTCTCAAGCATTTATACAGTTTCATCTGTGGAAAATTTGATGAAAACAGACGAAGGATACTTCTCTTTTCATAAATGAGATCTGGTTCAAACCGTTCACATTAAAAAGCCGTTCAAAAGAGTTGATTCGCTCATGAACGTAACATCACTAGCAATACCTAAAGGAGGGAAATTGGTGTGAATGTTTTCAAAAGATAATTTACAATGTGATGTATTTCATCTCTGATCTGTTCTCTCTTGGACTCACTGTTAGAAAAAAAAGAGAGGGAAAACAAAGAACTTTACCAGCTGATTTCCACGCAGTCAGTGCTTTAATCCGTGACATGACGAGCGCAGCGCTGCACATGCTTCTTTTGGCACGTCATGCAATTGTCATGCAAAAGTGTTTTTTAGTCACCGGCCTGGAGACTAGTTCGCAACCTCGCAGAAATTTGAGTCTCCGAGACGTCTCCACGAAGTCTCCAGGGAGTTGCGAGAGACTGGTTGGAGACTTTTTCCAAGTCTCAGAGAGGTCTCAATTCAGTTGTGAGACTTCGTGGAGACTTATTTTGAACGTGACCGGGGAGACAACAAGGTCTCTGAGAGGTTTCTGAGAGGTTTCCGACACTTTGCCGGAACTGAATTGAGACCTCCCTGAGACCTGATGGGACACTTGGAAAAAGTCTCCAACTAGTCTCCGAAAAATTCAAATATGTTTATGTTATGTTGAATTTCCCGCAGCTCCCTGGAGAGAGACCTCCTGGAGACTAGGAGGCTCAAATCTACCCCAGGTTTTGAACTCGTCTCAATAGGAGGTGAGATAGGCCCTTTAGTCTCTGAGTCTCTGGGAAGTCCCCGCCGGTGAGATACCCCCTTTACCAGTGACTGCGCTCCGTTTGGCACAAGTATACGCACAAACTACGGCTCACAAGATATAAAAGCAATTTCCCGTGGCCTATAATGTTCTTCCAGTGAACCTACTTAAGGCTTTTATCACCACCGTGACCATAAAAACTGTTAATTTTGTCATCCCCCAGGTACACCTATGTGCAATTTAGTCAAATACCATGTTACTTGTGCTCATTTATCTCATAATGTTTGTGTTTGTGGTGCTCGCAGAGAGGCCATCGCGCTGGTGAAGACTCGGCTGCCGCAGGATGAGCCAGTGTTGAAGGAGCTGTACCAGAGCTGGGCCGCGATTCTGGAGAAAGACGGGCACTTTTCTGCAGCGGCCAAATGGTGAGAGTCTTTAAATACAGTGGCAGTGTCTGAACAATAGTATTTTCTGGTATCTATGCTACATTATTTGTTATCTCGAACAATACAAGAGAACAGGATTCTTAAATTCGGAGACCTTTTTCTTCGGAAGAAAAGATCCACCAGGCATCAGAAATTTGTATCGGAGGAATTAAACTTTTCTTCCGATACCAGTTTTCGGGATGAAGTTTATTTTACTTATTACACTGGTTCCTTATAACCATACTGAGTAGGCTTTGTTTGAAGGCAGTGGGCTCTGGGTGTGACTGACATTACGAGAGAATGTGCAGACTGGCCAACCAGGACTGGGTTCTCACTCTGTTTCTGCTTGTTTGACATTTTATATTGACACTAGTCTAATTTAGTGCCCTCTTTTTCTGTTTTATGTGTGGCAAACAGAGCTAGTATTTCTGTATGAATTATATGGTATGGTTTTAACAAATATCCAAAAGTGAAATCCACAAACGGCAAGATCTTTATTACAAATTTAACCCGCATATATTTATCCAAACACACAATCTCTGAATCCTGTATTAAGTATAGACAATAAACAATAAATACTGTGTAAATAATATTGTTATGTCATCTGAAAAGCAAAGTTCAGCCCCAAACCTTGCTTAGGGCATTCACAAAACATGCTCCAAATCTGGTCTCTCCCATCACATCACCACGGAAGGGCATCTGGCCATTTGCTGGGCTCCTCCTGTTTATTCTGCTTTGGTCTTCTGCCTCTGAGAAAATTTATCAGACATTTCTTTAAGCGTCTGATTCACAACAAAATGGTCTTTCGACGATTTCCTTCCACAAACGGGGCAGTTCTCAGTCTTGTTTTGGTCCCAGTTCTTTTGCAGGCAGCTGAGGCAGAAGCTGTGGTCGCAGCCCAACGTCACTGGGTCTTTAAACGTATCCAGGCACAGCTTACAGGTCAAAACGTTTTCAAAGAATTCAGCCATTTTGATGAAATTGGGATTGTAATTTGTTTGGTAAAAAGAGCTTGATGCAATCCGGGTGGATGTCAATGCAGCCTGGTGTGGGCTAAAAACAACTTCCTGGTGTCTGCCCTTTTACCACACCCACGTGACAAGAGGGATGTTCGTACTTGCCCCAGCAGGGGGCACTGTTGCCTTTTAGATTTTCACCATTGGGACTATTTAAATCCAGCCTTTGCAATACTTCATGAGTGACTTCGAAACATAATTCAGCAATGGCTGAATATTCCTTTAGATACATGTATAGTTTTTTGTAGTTACAGTAATATGTTAATTATGATTCCAAAGATGTTATTGTTCTGTACTTTTTGCATCATAATAAATGTATACTGTAAATGTAGACCAGCGGATGTCATTATGTTCCAAACCCAATGCTGTAGTTTAGACCTCTACAAACATGTTCTGAAATGCTTGGAATTTCACATTTTAGTGAAGTAGTTGAGATTTTAGTCTCAAATATTAATGCACCTACATAATACATAAATAATATTAGCCCTGTCCTAAATCTTGTTTTAGAGGTTGAAGTTGCAAATTGTATACTTGGATCTGAATATCTGGGTTTGTGTACATATGGTTGGCATGGCAACAGTTGGATCGTTTACTAGTGATGAAAAACAGTTTTCATCTGATGAAATCAAAACCCCCACTTTCCGACACAGAAAGCAACACAACAGACTGATCTGGGGAAAATGAGTTCACATGAACGCAGCATTAGGCCCCTTTTACGCCGCATGCTTATCACAGAGCCGAGCGCCCTTTGTGGCCGAGCGCCCTTTGTGCATCCACACTGCCACTGAAGAGGGGAGAAGCGGCTGCTGCCCTGCCTCTGTTTCTCTATGAAAATCATTTTGCAGACAGGAGTGGAGCACAGCCCACAGAAGTGATTTATACAGATGCAAAAGTTAACTCAGCTTTGTCTTCATTATCTGGGTTTGCTGATTTGTTCAATTGCGAGCCATTTACAAAAGTAAATTCGCTCATCAATTTGTTCAAGAATACGGCTGCAGTGTAAAAGGGGTCCTTTCCACAGGAGCGGTACGGCACGGTGTGGAGCGTTTTGTGCGCGTCTCCATAGCCTTAAGTCAACCGTACCGCTCCCAAAAGGGGGTCCAAGCCGCTCCCATCTCGGACCACTTCAAGACCAGGTCCCAAGCGGTCTGCGACCGGAGCGGTTTGGGGGGGTGAAGGGGGAGCTCTCGTTACGCACAGACATGTAGGATTTAGATAAGTGAAATGCATTCAACCCAATACTACAAGCGTAAAAGTAGAAACAATTATAACTTGATCATATTAAACCAAGCCTGACCTGTTTTGGCGTTAGTGCTGTGTTCTGTGAGAACAGCAACTTATATTTGAGCTATAAATAAGTAGCAAAACCAAGCTAACTTGTAGGGGTGTATCATGCAAGTTTTAGTCCATATTTTATACGTCTACGGACAACATGCAGAATTTACATAGTGACCGTGAATTCATAACATGTTCATAACATCAAGCCAGGGACAACGACGTAAAAATGTTTACCAGAACCTTAGTGGAATTTGTGATAACTTGATTCTTGTGAAAATGTTGTCTCATGTGTCATATGAACTTAAAGCACTGATCAGACATTTTTCTTTGTGGTTGTCAGTTATCTCGCGGCCAGCTCCAGTTTCGACGCTGCTAAAGTCGTCTCGAGGAAGAATGAGCCGTCTTCTCTGCGAGCGGCGGCAGAGTTGGCGCGGATCAGCGGAGAAACGGGCCTGTCCCAGTCTCTGACTCTGAGGTGTGCTAAAGAACTGGCCCTGAGTCAGGACTGGAGCTCTGTTCAGGACGTCCTACAAACACACGACGCTCTGCTGGTCAGTCACATAGTGTTCTGTGACATAAATGTTGCAATATGTTTGATTATGATGTCAAGGCAAGACCCGGCAGGTCAAAACATAGATTTTTCATACAGGTGGCAAACTTTTGTCTTGTTTTGTCTATTAACATCTTAGTATTAATGTAAAAGTAAAAAAAAAAAAAAGTGCAAACTCACCCTTTAAGTTGGTTATTTTTTTATTTAACATATTGCCAACCCATGCACCGAAAGTCACTACAACATCTCGGCGCCCCAGCCGTGTTTCCCACATGTATCATTCACAAAAATTGACCTGATTGGTCCATGTGACCCACGTAATGTGACCAATAAGCTGGAATCCATGTAATCATTTCCTTTTCAAGAGTAGCCAACAGAAACGTTGTAGACCTTGTAGATACAGACACATGTGCAGACGTTACAAAACTTAAAAGCTTCTTTTTTCTAAGTGATTTTTTTTGTTAAACTCTTGCAACCACATATCCACTTAAATCATTTTTTACAATATTTTGAAGGTTTTTACACAGACTTATCTGTATTTAATTCCTAGCCTGACTTATCAAGTTTTGAACCCCAAAAAACATGGTTCATTTAGATTTTTTACATATTTATTCACTGACAACTAGCTTTTAAAAGAAACTACAAAATGTTCAAAATCTCCTCTGATAAATTCTTTGCAACTAATATACAAACACATAAAACCATACATTTAAACATGGCTCTATACATTGTTTATATTTTGTCGCTGAAAATATAGTCAGATTTGTCCCTAAACTTGAGATTCTTCAGATTTATGTCATTAATATATAGCAAAGGTTTCAAATGAATATCTCTAAATATAAATATATATTTTTATTCACCTGCAGTTTCTCACCTTAAAGAGCAACTAAACCTCAAATCTACTTCTGATAAACTGTCTAAAATGGTGTCTCATAGAGCTGTCTACATGTTAGTGCATATTGGTAGAAATCTTAATGTAGTGCTGCAGACCTGACAGTTTCGATTGCTTCCTTTCTGCAATCTTCCTGCAATAAACCTAAACTCTGCTCTGATCAAAAAGAAAGTACTTAAACACGTTCATTTCATGTTTTTGTTGAATGAAACACATTTCAAAGTCACTGATCCCCCTGCTCTGTTTCCTTTACACTGCCACAGATCATACATTTATGATAAGAGAAACCACCCCTATTAATCTGTGTAAGTTCTCAGTCATACAGGAGTTGTCTATCGTAGGCCAAGATTCTTCAGTCTCCATCTGTACTCTGTAGTTGAAGTGTAGGACGTTTCGATCTTAGTCCAAAGATCGTCATGAGCTTAATAAAGACTTGAGCACGATGACGATCTTTGGACTAAGATCGAAGCGTCCTACACTTCAACTACAGAGTACAGATGAAGACTGAAGAATCTTGGCCTACACCCCTATTAAGTTTGCAAGATAAATATTGCCTCTAAATCATATGTTTGAACTGGAAAGCACCAATATAGCAGTAATGCGCCACACCTGCCCACACACTCACCCCCCGCGCGTCACCCAAAGCCTCCGAGAACGCCTCTTTTGCAGCGATTTTTGCTTGTAAATAGTCTTTTTTTTTTCCCTCTTTTTTTGCAGGTCCACAGGCTTCACTTCTCTCTGGCCGAGTTCTTGTCCCAGTTATTGTCTGAAGCTGGAGTGATCCCGGCGTGTCCTGGAGTCTACAGCGGTGTGTGGAGGTCGGCTGACGGCCCCATCGGCTTTCGGGAGCGGGTAGAGCGAGTTTGGGGTGAAAAGTTCAGAGTGTCGCGCACATCGCAGGGACATTGTAGCATGAAAGCTCTGTTACAAGAGCTGAAGGCTGTGGAGAGTCCCCAACCAACAGCGAATGTTCTGCTAAAACAGGTAGAATTTTACTGACCGATAACGTTAATATCAAACTGTGCTTTATTTAGATTTTTTCACCCCTCTCTCTCCCTTTACATTCACCAAACCGCGCACTGAACCTCAAATGAGTACAGCTCTTTTTACCTAAGGTGACTTTCTTTTCTGTGGTCTCTTTAGGTTTTGCTGTCCGCATCTCTACACCTTACTCATGCCTTCCTCAGTTTCCTGTCAGAGGAAGAGGAGCAGACGATGGAGGAGCTGTGGCGGGCCGTCTCCTGGGTCAAAGACACTGGGCATTTCTCTGTGTTTTCACAGTTCTGCCACCTGCTATTTCCTGATGGTACCACACCATCTTTTACAAACACATCACATTTCGTTTTCCCAAGGCATGATGAGCATTACATTACTGGCCTAATCTCTCTTAACATTTTAGATTTAATGTCAAAGTAGAATAAAAGACCAAGACCAAAAGAGCGAGAGTGAGGCGAGGAGGAAGGAAAGAGAGAGAGAGAGAGGGAGAGAGAGAGAGAGAGAGGGAGAGAGAGAGGAGATAGAGAGAGAGAGAGAGAGGAAGAGAGAGAGAGAGAGAGAGAGAGGAAGGAGAGAGAGAGAGAGAGAGGAAGGCGAGGAGGAAGGAAAGAGAGAGAGAGGAAGGAGAGAGACAGAGAGGGGAAGGAGAGAGAGAGAAGAACGAGAGATTTTAGTGCCCAATTTGGGTCCTGTGGGGTTTAACAGGTTAAGAGGTTAATGGTACCC
>OMNZ01028492.1:0-14965 GCA_900303255.1 Lesueurigobius sanzi | reverse complement strand
TGGCCAATTTCTGAAATAGCTTGGTTGCCATGGTTTCCAAGTGCATTTTTCAGTTGGAAGAAGGACGGTGGGACAACTTTCTGCTAAAGCTGCTTGGTTTTGCATTAAAGCGCTGCTAATAATGTGAACGGCAGCAAAGAAAAGTAATATATTGCACAAAATCTGACCTGACGTTAGAGCTTTGATGGTGAGGTAAGTTTTTGTGAGGTATGTTGCTTTCCTGTTTCTACCGTTTACATTATTAGCAGCACTTTAATGTAAAACCAAGCAGCTGTAGCAGAAATTTGTCCCACCGTCCTTCATCCAACTGAAAAATGCACTTGGAAACCATGGCAACCAAGCTATTTCAGAAATTGCCCATTCGAGTGGCGTGTTTACATGCATGAGACCTATGTGTTCATTAACATGCACTGACCCAACAAATAATGTTTTCTTTATCATACAATTATTTGTGATATGAAGTGGGCACACACTTTAACACAGCCTGAGCTGTTGACATTGTTTTTAATGTTTTATACTGCTTTGTCAGTTTTAAATTTGTTGATGTTTTGTAGCACTGCTCAACTTTGTTGTTTTAAAGTGCTTTTATTTTATTAGTATAATAGTAGTACTTTTTTTTTTTCAGTACACAGAACACACACCTACAGAAAGTGCACCATGTCTTTATTATTACAAGTCCAAATGTCATACAACACACAACCTGCACAGTTGACAGTAGATTACAGCATGAAATGTTATACCAGGCACCAAAAAAAATCTTGTGCCAAAATATTATCAACATATTAAATTGTTTCATTGCACTCTGATTTTATATTATTTTTTACACAATGAACATGCGCAATTAAATTTACTATGAATATCATAGCAACATCTTACACAATTACTTAATATTGCACCCACATTCACAGCACACTGATATGTCTTGGCCTTTGTCCTGCTCTTTAATGTAAGACAACGCTTGACGGAGGACTGTCATCAGGCTGTACATATCATTGTGCTACGTTGGTGCACTTTGTGTCCTGCTCCTGTCACTTTTTAGAGGGGAGAGGAAATGACATAAGTTGCCGATTGACTTCTCGCAATTGGGCATCTAGTGTTTCTGTGGTTAAAGAAAGTTCAGCAATTTGAGTCTGTAAGTTTGTGATTGTAGCATTCAGTTCGTCTTCTTTGCGTCGTGAGTTAGTTGCTTGTCTGCTGTATTCCAGCACCATACAGCCTCCTCCAATAACAAAGATGATTGCTTCTCCCAATAACTCTGCACCCAGTTCTGCGGCTGCGTCCTCATTCAATGGCTTAATAGTTGCCCCTCGAAAACCCATAATTCGCATCTTTGATCGCATCTCAATCCAATGGTACACTGAAAAGAAAAACAAAACAGACATTTATCAGTTCCAAAGGTCCAAAATAATTACATAAAGTAGAACCTTCCCATCTACAGTCACATAAATCACAATTACCTAATCCAGCTGAATCAACACAGACACGTAATTTCTACACCAATTACTACATCCAGCACTTTTAAATTTGTTAAATTATAAAATGGCCTCTTTGTTTGTTGATTTGTTTCAGGAATTTAGGAGTAGGAAATACATTTTTTTGTAAATATTATTTTATTTTGTTCAATGACAAGTCCTAGCCATCCTGCCCTACCTCTCTGAACTAGCCCCTCTCTTATTGGTCAAAGAAATAAATAAGAGATTCCGGATTGGCCAAAGTTTCATGAAACTACAATATGATTGGTTACACTTGCCTACATGACAATCCTGATAGAGCCAGCGGTCATTCACGTGAATATACAATGGGATATACCCGTTTACTCACTCTGTGCCGGAGGTAGACAGATGTAGTTTTTAAAAAATTCACTCCTCCGAGCTCCAGCCTTAATCCTGTTTGCCACTGGCTTGCTCATCTGCTTTACACCGAGGTAAACGAGCTTGGCGATGGGGAAGGCTCCGACAACCATCTTGGCGGAAACGCTCCACTCCAGTGGGCGTAACACGTACGGGTTACGTGTTGACGTAAAAAAAAAAAAAAGAACACGTTTTTGATTTTTTTTTCTTTATATAATTTTAAATAACAAAAAATTTAAATGAATTCCATCCAGAAATTAATAAACAATTATATTCGTACCACAAAAACTAATAAAGTTATTGTGATTCATTCCACGATACTAAACCTTAGGAATAATATGAATGAAATTAATGTATGGTTATTTATTTATATTATGTTTTATATTTATAGTTTTTAAGCACAATGTTTAAGATTACATTTATTTGAAAGCAAAACAACCACTTCTGCTGTGTGTCTTTTTGGATTCAAAGGTAGAGTTCCTTGTGACAGACAAGGACTAAGGATGTAAATACAATAGTGATTACATCCTTTATTTATTTTGCATGGTCTCAGCGGATACTGACGCGCACACGTACAGCTGTGCACTGTATCCAAGAACAGCTGGCTCGGGTTACAGCAGTGAGTTGTCAGAGGGGCTGGACTCCAGAATAATCAGCAGCGGTCGAGGTAGAGCTCATGTCTGCGTCTGGAGCTACTGCCACAAGAGACGAAAACTTGAGAAAGACAGAACAGGATAACTTGAGCAGATCTTAGCCCTGTCCAGTGAGAAAGACAAAAGCACTGGAGGTAAGACACTTTATGTTTGTACGTGGTTATTGAAAACATTGTTTAAAGTGAGACGTGTTTGCTGGAGAAAGGAACAGCCCGAGAGATTGTTTCTGGGGCATAGAAGATTAAGTGCGTAGACTAATAAATTCTGTTTAAAGAAAGTTTTACTCTCATTCTTATGGCCATTGAATACGTGGGAGACTACTTCCTCAATGAAAGTCAGATATTATATCAATTGTTGACATAAGCTCGCCCAACCAAAGACTGCTACTGGTAAGCATATGGCAGAAATTTGATTTTGGGAGAAGAAAAAAAGAAAAATCAAAGTAGGCCTACTGCTGGCATATCCATGTAAGATTATTTTTTCCCTAGACCTAGCCTACATTAAAACTACTATCTATGATATTCAGTTATTCATTCAGGTAATTGTTTAAGGTTGAATGGTACAATGTGACTTGCTGCCACATTCATTGCTCTTTCTAAAACTATCTCACAGAATCTTGGCACTCCTCCAGGCATACAAGTCTACTCATTTGCAGAACCAGATTCATTTGCTTGCTGCAACCTGTCTGCCAATATATTTGTCAACAGTAGCCTATTAACTATTTGCATAATTCACTCTCTTTCAATCACTGCTGAAACAGATATAATTTTAGAAAGGTTGTTCAACTTGTTAAAAATGCCTGTTATGTTGTGTGGCTCTGTGAGATTCCTTTGTCACATACTGTAGGTTACTGTCCCTGGGTCAAACAGTACCAAGCAAATATTTTCTTGAAAATCCAAGAAAGGCAGAAAAAATACTACTTATGTAGATTTAGAATTTGAAATAACAGTTGTCTGTCATGCACCCAAAAAAGATCAATACATGGATTAGGTAAGCTGTTTTCTTTGGCACTGTGTTCCTTCACATTTGTTCCTTTGTAGAAAGGACAGACATTCTAGTGAGTAACTTGGGAAAAGATTGGGTGTATAAGCACATTTTAAACATATTGGGTGGAGTTTTTACAAGCAGCAGAACCATGTAGAAAGTAGAAGTTGTGACTAATCGTGAGTATTTGACAGTAGGTCACATGCCACCTAAACATTATAGTGAGAGTAGTGTAAGAACAATATTGGATATACAAGCCTTGTGCCCTATTATGGGCAAATGCAATATGATACATTTAGGTTATAATTTCAAAAGTTTTAATGAACAAATACAGTAATTACAATAATTACACTGTAGCTCCCTAGGTTTGTCAAAGTCTTGGCCTTCCTCTCGGGTACCCAGCCTCCTAACTCCTGAGGCCGTAATGTGGATATGTAAACAAGTTAATTATTACAATTTTAGCTCTGAATAAAGTTTGTTGCTAAGTGGCCAGTTCAAAAGAGCTCTCTGGCTTTCAGCCCGAGCCAAGTTTCTTGCTAGGTTACAATGTTGGAAAAATGTGGAGGAAGGATATGAAGGAGGGACCAACACTTGTGAAACAGGGCAAAGGGAGAGGGTTCAACAGAAACTGCAAATGCGCATCAGGATTTGTCAAAGAATATGAAGGAAACAGGAAGCTTATACATATGCAACTACATCTCCAAAGTTAATTATTTAAATACAGGTTCAAACACAACATAAAGCAATCTCCTAAAAATTTCCATTGGGGCGAACATCTCCAGGTATTTTAAATATCAAGTAGTCATCCTGTATAAAACTGGAAAAAAATCTGCAAATCCTGTACATCCTGCACTTCATTGTAATTGCACTGGTTACTGATACTGGCTGGCTTGTGTGAAAGTTAGCAGCTACCAGTGTAACTGTGTTTATGAATAATGAATTGGAGTAAAACATACCTAGAAAGTGTGTGGCAATGTGCTATAAAAGATAAATGCAGTATTGTTGTGCTTGTGACCGTACATGAGGGAAGTAGGACATTCCTACTCCTATAGATACAATGCTTCCACTGCTGCAGTTTTTATCATTTAAACCCTGGGATAGGAGACACAGGGTTATCAAACAAGGCAAGTATGGCTGTTTAGGGGACAGTCATTTTTCCAAACACTTTTGAAACATAGCCTTCATTTTATTATCTTCACTAAAATACACAGTGAAATGAAGAGAAGTGCTGAACAGGAAGCAGAGATTTTCGAGGGCTCAGGTTGACCTCTGAGTTCTGTCCTTCGCCGTTTGAGAGATAAATGCTTCACTTTAAGTGTGAGCAGAATGCCATTGGAGGTGTGGTGAGGAATGTGGGACGGCAAACTGAACTCAGCCACACAACGAAACGACAGGGGTGTTTTATCAACCTGCTCTGTCCCCAGAAGCATTGTGTAATGTCTGTGCCTCTCATGCTCAGACAGGATATCAGTACACTCACTGTTACTGTTGAACAAACCTAAATTATAATCTCAGTCGAAAGCAAAAGACCATTTCAATATAGTTGTTAGTACTGTATAATGCTTTATTGACAATAGAGAAGATGATTCATAAATTACAAGTTAAATTACCCTTGCATTACAAGTCTTGACATGACGCCATTTGAATTTAAAGAGGACTTGTGCCGTGTCGTGGTCCTGCTTTTCAGCAGTTTCATCTAGGGTGTGCCAGTCCTGTTGTATCTGCTACAAAAGTTAATAGGTCACCTGTGGTATCTGTGTTACACACAATCTTGAAATCCCTGTGTAATACATAGACAGAATACAATTAAACTAATAATGGTTTTGGCACTCACAGATGTCTGGTGTTAGCACAGTGTAATCTGCTTGATGACTTTTATGCCATTGAGAGGCTTTTGAACAGGTCACTGTGATGTCACTGTGAAACACCTGGAAACACAGACAGTGCATTAGTCAGAGCAGAGAGTAGACAAACTGCTGCTCTTTTCAAACGCACTGGAGTAAAAGGCTGACATTTCTATCTGCAATAAGCTGCAGAGGCTTGTTAAAACACGAGCACAGTATGCACCAAAATGTAATGCAAAATGAAGGCCTGAATGATTGTTTAAAAATAGATTTAGTTTGAGAGAAATGTTGTTATTATGGACACTGCTTTATTGCTCAAAGACTTCATTGTTGTGAAATGAGATAAAGCTCGGAGCAGAGGGCAGAGGCTGTTTGTGTAACGATTTAAGATGTTAGTCAAAGGTGGATTGTAACTGCTGCCATATTTCATTAATTCATTTCAGGTGCTGAATCCTTCTACCATGGCGAGCTTTGGAAGCAGCATGCTGTGTAAGTCTGTGCCAATATAACTGACCCTTTGCTCTGTGTGTATAAGTGACAGTAAAGTGATGCTTTTCTTTGATGTACAGTCCAATCCATAAACGATGACCTGAATGCATCACTGGCCACTGCTGATGAATTGTCCAAGGAGTTTAGCTCTCTGTTCAACGACGCTTCATCGGAAGATAATAACGCAGCGTCACAGGTACACTCATGGTTCATGATGTGTTTGTTATTGTGGGTTACATACATTTTCATACTCTGCTCACAAGTGTCAATCTTTATAGATTTATAAAGTTAATTTCGAAACAAAAATAGTAAATACAGTACATTCTGATCTCTTATGTTCTCACAGACCAGAGAGAGACCTCAGCCCAGTGGCATGTCCAACACTTCAGGCTCATCAATTGAGCCAAGTAGCAGCAGCACTGACAGCTACAGCAGCAGACAATTTTACCCAAGTCCAACCACAAACCGATCTCTGGACTCTCTTCTATTGGACAATAAAAACCGTCCATCTTCGCCTGTATTTTCACCCATCCCAATTCCATCTCCCAAACATCAGAGGGACTCGTACCCTGGATCTGACAGCTTTTCCCTCCGAATAGACAGCCCTAAACAGTCTCCAAAGAGTCCAAGGAGAAATTCCCCGGCCAGTTATGACAGGAATCCACGCGTTTCAGCCGGTTACATGGAGAAAAGCATATCTCCCATTCCTTCTGCTGTTCCTCCATCACCCCGTACTTCCTCCAGCTCATACCCCTCCCCCAGCATGCTCAGCCCTTTTGACAATGCCCAGATGGGACTGAGATCTCCTAGACTTGAGAGAAGCCCATCACCGCTTACTCTTAATCATCCTATTTCCAGTACATTACCTCGTAACTTCAGACAAACAGGTATACTGTCAAACAAACATTAAATTTTGTTTTGTTATCAATATTGAAATTCAATATGCTTTGCCTAGAAGAAAATGTGCAACGACAGAAGGCTCAGAGCAAATGGAGTGAGACAGATCTCGACAAGTCCTATGAGAGGAAATCTCACCACACCTATGACAGTTAGTTCATTTTTACCACAATTAATTATACAACTTAATTTTTTACAATAATTAGACGTGGCAAGGCAATTTCTCTTTGATCATTGTGACCTATATATCCTGCAGAAACCGAGTGGCTGCGGCCCACAGTGCCAAACAGCGGCTGGAGGGAATCAAACCTTGATGGACCTCTTCAGCCAAGTCCCAAAAAGGTAGAGCTATTAAAAGTGGGTTCACCATGTTTTTCGTACCTCTATAAATATTTCTGTTTTATTCTGTAGCAATTTGATGCTAGAACCATTGACACTTTGTTGTACTGGGAAAATGTCCGGGAAAGTCCAGCTTCAGATTATTGACCATTTTCTATGTTACTTACTCTTTAAGCAACCAATTATTATGTTAAAATGTAGTTACTGGTCAATATCCTTTAGTACATAGTATGTAGTGGTAACTATCTTGGTAATACATGGGAAGTACAGAGTAACTGGATTTGGTTGGATTTGCAGGCACCTTACTTTTCATCATGATGCTGTCTGAGCAAACTTGCCTACTACCTGCAACAGAGCAACTGCAGTCCCATTCCACCATAGATTGCCCTGTATTTGAACATTCATATACATTTAGATCTATAGTAAAGAGGCATAGTATCGCTTATACACTGTGGTGGGGTTGTTTTTATTGTCAGCTCCTGCTTTTGCATGTGTTCATATTCTGGTTGACTTTTGTTTATAGGAAACTCGCTCTCCATCTCACCAGTCATACAGCTCCCTCCCTCGAGGCGCTCGCATCTCCGTGCCCCCAGATAGCTCCTCTCAGAACTATTCGCCGTACCACGCGCAGCCGATCATCTCCCGCATTTCCATCCCTCCCAGCTCAGCTCAGCCCCGTCAGCGCCGCCCCATTCCTCTGTCTGTCATCATGCGCCTGCAGAACCCCCACTTGTCGACCTATCACCCCTCCGCACCCCTCCCAAGAGAGTACTTCCTCCCACCTGCACCTCAACAAAGGCCCCCCGAGCTCAGACAACCACCTGTGTTCAGTGATGGTAAAACATTTATTAACTTTATTAATAGGTTGTGGTCAGTACAGTCTTGTTGACATAACCTAATTTCACATGGATGGCAGGGGTTGTTGAATTCTATAGGCAAATAGAATTCAATGGTTATTTCTGTTTTTTTTAAATCCACATATGGCAAAATGTATCATAGTTATGGTTTAGAATATATAGATTTAAAAAAACTCCCTCACCCTCCTCAGGCAGTCCCTTCTGTCATCCCTCCCATCCCTCTAAGCTTGCGTTCTCTACCAGAGGCCTGAGAGATGGAGGGTTCTGCACAGTAACTTTGCTTTTCCTAGTTACTAAGCACACCTACTCAATAGCTCAGCTCGGTAATTAAAAGATATATTAATCTTAGATCTGTTTACATTTGGCGTTACTACATGTAAAACAGTATTGTGTTTTCTTTCTGGCCCTCCATGGAAAAAACGTTGGACACACCTGGTTTAGAGGCACCATTTATGGGAATTCATTCACCTTTCGTGCTGACAGGGAAGACTTTATGTAATTTTTTGTGCCATTTGTATACACAGTAATTACAAAGATGTTACCCATGAACTAGATCAAAACATTTGCATTTAGCCACACAAGCAAATTCTCCCATAGAAACCTGACCTTTTCTCTGCCTCAGTATTAAAGGATAGGCTTTATAGAATGTTATGATGGCATGTGAACCCAAGCCAGTAAAATTTAATTAGTTTCTCATCTATTTTGGTCTTTATCTTGGCAGCCCTTATCCCGTCAGATGTTGATGCTGAGTTGGAGCGTATTGATATGGCTCGTCACATGCCGATAATTGAGGAAAATGCCATGCTTGAGCCCAATAAAGACCAAGGACCTCTCACAGCACCCCGTCCTCTCAGCCCCACCCGGCTGCAGCCAGTGGTGGCTCCTGAGGCCCAGGTGCAGGAGATCCCAAACCTAGAGGAGCTGCTAGCCATTCGGGCAGAGATCCCCCGCGCTCTGAAAAGACGAGGCTCCATGGATCATTCCCAGCCTCTAAAGAAAGCGTCCCATTATGAGCCTAACCAGTACAAGCATCTCATCAACAAGCTCTTCCGCAAAAAGGAACTGCGGTCGAAAGGGGAGCCGAGCAGTGAAAACAGCAGCTCCTCTGATGGAGAGGAAAGTGCCACCCCTCCCTCCATACCCTCTGCCACATCGCCTCCACATGGATACAAAGTGAGAATTATAGATATATATAATCCACAACAGTACATAAAATGAATGTCCCTTGTTATTAATGTGCTCATGGCCACTGTCTCGTGCAGAGTTATCATTCAATACTTCGCAAATCCCGTGGAGAGCGCAAGTCATCTGGGAGGCGTGCTCGCCTGAGCCCCTTGGTGCTGGCACTAGATGGGGCCTTAGTGGGAGAACTGGAGATAGTGCAGCGAGCCATGCAAGAGGTGTGTCTGGATGTCATTGACTTGGAATGTTGAGAAGAAATGAAAGAGTTTCATGCATGTTTTTTTATTGCAGATGCATGACCCCAGTCAACCCAATGATGAAGGAATTACTGCTCTTCACAATGCAATTTGTGGAGGCCATTACAATGTTGTGGACTTCTTGGTTCGTATTGGAGCCAATGTCAGTGCTCCAGACAGCCATGGCTGGTACATATTTTATGCCTTCATCTTTTGTCGATAAATATGAATAGTGCCAGTGGCCTATGACATGTATTGGCTTTGTTGCTTGTAGGACACCACTGCATTGTGCCGCCTCATGCAACGACAGGAATCTGTGTGAGTTTTTGGTGAGAAACGGAGCAGCTGTTATGGCTGTTACAGAAAGTGATAGTGCAACTGCTGCACAAAAGTGTGATCCATTTGCAGTTCATTTTGAGGAGTGTGAAAACTTCCTGAGAGGTGAGCTCAACCATAACTATTCCATAATTTAGTAATGATAGTTGAGTGAATCATGTGGTTTTTCGGCAATCTTAAGCGTGTAGCGTCATGTTGATGTTTGCACATTCACAACTGTTGCACCACTACACCCTTTCTTAATATTGATCCTTATTACAGTATTTTTCAATATTGTGCAATATTCTGCACATTCCATCTGGGTTATTATAGAAACTGTCATACTTTCAGGAGTGGAGGTGAGCATGGGTGTGGATAACAGTGGTGTCCTGTATGCTCTGTGGAGTTACCCAGCCCAAGCGCCTGATGAGTTAAGCTTTAAGGATGGAGATATGGTTACAATCCTACAGAAGCACGAGGGCTCCGACTGGTGGTGGGCCTCACTTTGTGGCAGAGAGGGGTTTGTGCCTAACAACTACTTTGGGGTAAGCTTTCAAAGCAACATTCATACTTTTCAGCAAGAGATCATGCAGGGCCTAATTTTCTTTTCTCTTTTCTCTTCTTGTTTTTAGTTATTTCCAAAGGTGCGACCAAAAACTCTATGCTGAACAGCTGCTGATGATGTTGATTATTTTTTTTAATTTTGTTACTGACAAGAAGTTTGTGTGTTGTATAGAGATCTGCTGTAAAACTTTCACTTGTTTAGCTGTTAACAATAGTATGTCTTAAACAAAAAACATTTACTCTAACAACAATAGACATTACTTTGAGACTTCAAGTGTAAGAACCTTAGATTACGTAGCTATTGTTGGATGTAATTTAAGCATTGATGACAAAGAGCTGCCTCTCACTCACCAGCTTTACTTTTTATGCGTCATCAAGGACATTGTGTATCTGTGGAGTGTTGGCATGAGCTGTTACTGGTTAAACCTGACTTAAGTGTGTAGGACAGATGCTGTAAAACCTTTAAAGAGAGTGAATTGTGCTGTCTATAACATGGATTATTATTAATTATGTCGTAATGTGTGAATGTGTCTTGTGTACATTTTTGTTTAGGGGCTCAGTTCAGGACATATACAAAAAATGAGGAATTTATGGAAATGTGATATACAGTAGTATTTACAGTTTGACTATTAATGCACAACATCACACTTTTGATTAAGATAGAGCCAACTTACTGTCCTGCTTGTAAATTGAGTCTGGGGAAAATAGAATACTCTGAATCCTACGCATTTGCACCTTTACCCTAAACACTTTTTTGTATTATATTCTGTCTTGTATTTTGAGTTTTTAATAAAATATGTAATTTAACGCTAAGGCGCTTCAGGGTTTTCATTTTTTGCTCTCATTTTTTTCATAATTGGCCAAGGTGATCCTGTGTAAATGGATTTTGTATTTATTAAGTAGGGCTGTCAAAGTTAACACTTAAGTTAACTCACGATTAATCAAAAAATAATCAATGCATTAACCATGGATGAATCGCACATGTTTTGCCCAAACAAACTCCAAAGAAAGTGGTGTTCTTCTTCTGATATGGCTTTGGGACCTCATCATCGGACGACAAGCCACGACCCAAAAATACAATTAATTTGCTATTTATATTAAGATACTAGAATTTTCCACAAATTGTTGTTGACTACGGTGAGCATTAAACAAGCTTAAACCGTAACAAAAAGTTTTTAAGTTAAGTTCAAATTAGCTTGTTTTATGCCAGGGAAATGTAAATCATTTATCAAGAATAACAATATAATTAACTGCAATTAATCAAATTTCAAAAGTGTGATTAATCTGATAAAATAATTAATCGACTGACAGCACTATTATGAGGTAGAATGTGTAAACCAAATACTCATAGTAATACTCTTTAAGCCATGTTTGGCCCATTGATAATCTTTTTCTTATTTATTTCAAAGTGGCATTGTGTAAGATATAATTTCCTACTGGTAAATACAGTATATTTTGTAAGTCATAGTTTGTATCAAATTTTTGTATCAACATATCAGTCTTTGACTTGACATTTTTACAATGATCTAATCATTTAATTTTCTTGCTTATAAATTTGATAATTGTTTTATTAGCGATTTTCATTTATTGAATTTCTATGTCCATTTACAGTACAAGTAAAAAAAGAAAAAGATTGATTTATTGATTAGTGGTAGTCTCTCGGCTTATAAAAAGGTCTAGTGTGACTTTTAGCACAATAAATAAATGGCTTTATGAATGTTGTTTTTTCCCATAGACTTCTGTGGCCAAAAAGGACTTTAAGAGGCCCAATGTAATTTGTTTCTTTCCATAAAAAATGCTCCAAATATTTATTGTAGTTAAAGTGATTTATAAAAAAAAAAAAAAAAAAAAACTTTACATCCTTTACCCCCATATATAAAGACATTAGCCTACAACATTTTACTTGTTTATAAGAAAGTTGAAACGGTGTGAATGTCTAGTGAATGAAAACCGATACATGAATGAAGGCAGGCAGGAGATCAGGTAAATGTATTTCTTTTATTGTTTTGGTTATTTGGTTATTCCTGTTATTTTCTTGCCTTTAGGGCATGTGGCATGGTTTACATCTCTGCAAAAGAGAAAAAGGACAAAACATACATTAATTACAAAATAAATACAATCAAAATCATAGTTCATTAAATGCAACCAAACTATATCAAACATTATCAAATAAGGTAATCAAACAAACTCACAGGACATGAAGGCAGGGGTAAATAGTGGGCGGAGACAAAGACGAAGGTGCACTTCATTTACGCACCTGCAAATGGGACTGCTTCAGGGACAAAGGAAGGTGGGAATTTCTGACAAAAGTAAAAATTGTAAAATTCTGCTTCTTCTTTTTTTTCTTCTCGTAACTATGATGAGGGCAAGTGTGTTTAGGAGGTCCTAGGGGTCAACAAACTTCGATAAAGGAAGAAAACACCAATGTACGCAAACACTCGAGGCAAGGTGGGTGAAGTGTCTTGCCAAAAGACACGACGACAATGTGCTCGATCTGACCACGAGACGACCCGCTCTCCAATCTGCGCCACTGTCGTAAAGTGAAGTGTCTATTAGTGACCAATAGGTGGCACTATATATCAAGTACCGTATAACTCTTGTGTAGAAACTAGAAAGGCAGTATATTCCCATAAAATCTATAGTTCTTTGAATGTGTGTTGAATCATGAGGCTTCTTTCCTCCTCAGACTCTTAAACGGTGACAGCTTTGATAATTAAAAAATAAATCAATTAGCTACAGTCAAATGCACAAGTGTAATTACTAAAAGAACTACACCCTGATTAATATATTTTTAATTAAAGCAGACTACAGCCTTTTGATGTGAAGACTATATCTACCATGGAGGTATTAAGAGCACACCAACGCACCGCAATCCCAAAGGAAGCTTAGTGTCAACGTTTGAAGATCACGGCTATTCTTTTCTCTCTTGTGTACATGATGTAAATGTGGTGAAGAGAGGTCTGTGTGGGAAGAAACTTGATGGAGAACGTTGAATAGAAGACAGTCGAAATGCCACCTGAGTGAGTAATATTATACAGACTGGGGGGAAAAAACATGAAAACACTTTATAAATCTTTTTAAAGTCTGATTGTGCAATTGTAAATACTGTATGATTACACATTTTGAACTGCCTACACGTTACCAAGCTGCTGTGAATGAGTGAATTAATAAAGTCTTATTTTAGGTCTGGGAATTGGAAACTGGAGTACTCCACTTCATGTTAGTGGAGTAGGCCTACACTTGCTTGAAGCTGGAGTAAAAGATATAAGATTTACTGTACTATTGAAATAATAAAAAAATAAAAAAGATTACATTTATAGCTGGTCTAGATCAGTGGTGGTGTTTTGTTGTAATTATTATTAATGTATATTCACAACCTGTACAGCACTTTGGTCAAGTGAAGTTGTTTTTTAAATGTGATCTATTATAAATAGACTTGACTTGACTACAGTATAGTGGGTTTACAATAAGAGTACATGAATTAATTCATAATTCATTTTTGCATTAATTCATCATGAATTAACATGAGTTCATTACTTCTCATGATGAAATAGTCATGAATTAACACAGTTAATGAATGAATGAATTCATTAATGATCATGATGAATTCTTTAAACAGAAGACACAGACAGAGGAAGCACAAACCTTTGTGTAAACATATAAACAAAATCAAACTCATCAGTTGTTCATTATGAATGCGCCCCTTAAACTAAAGCAACACTTTTTACACTTAGCTGTTATTTATTAAAAGTGGTATCATGTTAAACAGCAAAACCATAATTACTGATAAAAGAATGATTGTAATGCTTTAAATAGATAAGTTACAGTAATATACATGTTGACATCACATGTACTGAACATTGTAAATGTGGCTTATCCGGCCTTTCTAAACTTCTTTGAACAACTTTTACCTTGGTATATGGCAGTTTAAATTATATATAAATATGTCAACAAAACTCCTAGGACTGAATTTATTTGTGTAGTTATACAAAATGGCAGAAAATGAATTAATGTTTCTTGATTATGGTTATTTTTTTAGTCTTGAATGTTAATTTTTATCTCTTTTGATTCTAATTGTTCACCGTAAACATATTTTACTTTAAGCTATCAAAGCTTAAAGTAAAACATATTAATATTGCTAGTTGTATGGTTGATAATGTCTCTGAAATAGGACAAAAGAATTTCACAAATGTATCTATTATGTCATACTTCTTGACAATGCACTTGAATGTATATCTACTGCTCAACTGTGAATACAAAAGGGGGTATAGGCGCTAACAAGCTTTTGCTTCTGCCTACTCCTTTTGGGCATCATATCTGCTCTGTATGTATTTATTTATTTATGTATTCTCTTTGGCTTTGCTTACCATGCTGATCTGTACTTCCAATGTCCAACTTTGTAAAACTCAGATGCTCAAATAAAAAGACACACACTTTGGGGGCACATTCATAATGAACTCATGATGAACTAATGATGAGTTTGATTTTGTTTGTAAGTTTATACAAAGGTTTGTGCTTTCCATGGTCTGTATCTTCTGCCTTAAGACTCCATCATGATCATGATTAATTACTCATGTCCATTAATGAATTCATAAATGAATTAACAGTGTTAATTCATGAGTATTTCATCATAAAAAGTAATGAATTTATCATGAAGTCATGCATTAATTCATGTGCCCTTATTATAAAGTGTTACTGTATACGGTATTAACCAATGACATGGGTAGACAAAAATATATTGTGTGAGCTTGCATT
>OMNZ01028491.1:8844-27545 GCA_900303255.1 Lesueurigobius sanzi | reverse complement strand
GGGGCCCAAACTTTTTCATACCACTGTATGTAAAAGCGCTGAACTATTCCTTTAAGTTGTAAAATCCTATTGTGATCTAAACATGATTACTACACAGTGTTGTGAAGTAACTAAATACATGTATTTAAAATACGTATTCAGAATACTCATTTTGAGTAACTGTATTCAGGTACAAATACTATCTCATTTGAGGGTATTTCGAATACAGTTACTTTTCAAATACCAAAGGAATACAGAGAAGGAGAGAGAGAGGAAGGAGAGAGAGAGAGGACGAAGAGAGGGAGAATAAGGAGAGAGGGAGAGGAAAAAGAGAGGGAGAGGAAGGAGAGAGAAAAAGAAGAGAGAAAGAGGAAGGAGAGAGAGAGAAAGAAGCAAGGCAGAGAAAGAGAGGAAGGAGAGAGGAAGGAAGAAGAGAGGAATGAGAGAGACAGAGGGGAAGGAGAGAGACAGAGAGGAAGGAGAGAGACAGAGATAGGGGAAGGAAAGGGGGGACAGGAAGGAGAGAGAGAAAAAGAAGCGAGAGAGAGGAAGGAGAGAGAGAGGAAGAAGAGACAGACAACAGTTGACGTAAAAGTGTTGCTACACATTATATTTATACAAAAATATAATGCAAATCGAGGTCAAAGTATTCTAAGTATTCAGAATACAGTACACTGATTGGGCAAAGTAACTGAATACGTTCCAAAATACATTTTAAGACAAGTATTCAGTATTCTGTAACGGAATACAATTTCAAAATATTCTCCCCAACACTGTAAACTTTGAGTGTCCTCCTTGCATGATCACCTGTGTGCCCCCTGAGACTTTTGCAGGTGTACCCCCCTGTCCTGCCCTCGCTCATCTTCTTCTCCAGGTGGAGCCGACGGAGGAAGTATCTTTTCCAGGAGGGAGCAGCCTCCCCCCCTCCGCCTCCTCCCAGCCTGACGTTACAGAAGACCCAGCGCTGCAGTGCCATCCTCCTGGAGAACAGGTCAGGTAACTATTTCATATAACACTATAATCTTACTTTCCTTTATTAAATTCACCCTGTGCTCACCTCCACAGCCACGGCGTCTCTGCAGCGTCATGCCAGTCCTGGAAAAAGCAAGGTATTATCTTGTAATACCTATTTCAAACAGATCACTTCCGCAAGTTACTTTTAGGCTGTATCTTTTACCTTACACACACTGGAGGCATGGATTAGGTCTTCCTCTGTCAGAAACGTGAAGACTTGAATCAAACAGTCTTGTATTAGGTAGATATCCAAGTTGTCATCCATCTACACCTCTGTGACTGTTTAGTATCAATACAGATTGATATGGTATTAGTGCGTAAAAGGGAAGTCACACCGAAAGCGCAGCAGTGAACTACGGAAATAATACAAGGACAATCCCCTGCTTAAGATGCAAGTCGTTTTACTCCCCACTAGATGGAGACATTATACAAGATACAGGAAAGAAAAACAAGAGACAAATAAAGCCCACTTTTATAATACGACTTTTACCAAACTAAATAATGGTTAGGCTGCTGCAGACGACATTAAGGCTGGTGAAAAGTACAATATTGTGTTATGATGCCTGTCTACTTCAATTTCAATTATTTTTGGTAGGATTTATTAAGGCCAATCAGAATGTTGTTTTGAATTGTGTGAAAGAAAGAAAGAAAAAAAGACAGTGTCGCCTATTAGTAATGTTTTGTTCATGAAAAAGTGTGACTTGGTTAGTAATAGCTCCAATAGACGGTTAGGGAAACGAGTCACCTCAATTAGTCAAGGTGAATGTGCAGCAGAATAATGAGTCTTTGCCCTGCGCTTCAGCCCGGGCGGGATTCTTGCGCAGGGCCCCATGCCTGTCTCCTGTGAACACGCCCCAGATAGATGAGCCAGATATAAGGCGAGAGCTGCGGGTAGCAAAGCAACTGGGAGACAGAGACAAGCCCTGGGGTTCACCTGTGTCACCCTCATGATGACTAGAAGGCCCTCGGGACGGGGGCCGCTCACACGGGGACACGCAGTCCGGATAGTACAGTGAAAATCTAACATCCACCGCGTTTATGTGAGTTTGGATCGCCTGTTCCGTGGACTTACCTGAGCTGGGATCGATCGGAGAATAAACGAGTTACTCATCAGCTCGACACAACGGGGCCGCAATGAGTCGGAAAACGAGACGCTGGATTTTAAGAGTTTTACTTTGTCTGGGGATTGTTTATTTGAAAATTGGGTGAGTTTGGCTTATTTTTTGCTAACTATTTAGGAGAAATTAAACTCAAAGCACGCCTATACTTTTTAACGAACTGACCAAGTAGTAAAAACTATTTGCCCCGGGTTTTCTGGACACTTTAGTTTTAAGGGACTTATTTGATTTGACATGAACCTGCCTGCCCTTTTTTTACATGAAGTAGTTTGGCCCACAGGGAACATGTGGCACTGTGCACACCTGCTTTCTGGAAATACAGTGTCATAACAAGAAAGGGAAATGCCTTCTTAGCAATGATTTCACAAGCTATTAAACCCAAAAGTCACGTTGAAAGTGAGTAGATCCCACTAAACAACATGCCTATAGTTGCAGAAACCGCGGCAGGTGACAAAAGCAGAGTGTACTTTTTTTTTCTCAGTCACATCCATCTTCCATTCACAGTGGCTTCTCGTCGGTGGTGGCCCTAGGTGCCAGTATAATCTGTAACAAGATCCCCGGTTTGGCTCCACGACAGCGGATAATCTGCCAAAGTCGCCCCGATGCCATTATCGTCATCGGAGAGGGAGTCCAAATGGGCATCAACGAGTGTCAGTTTCAGTTCAAAAACGGCCGCTGGAACTGCTCTGCGCTCGGGGAGAGGACCGTCTTCGGCAAAGAGTTGAAAGTGGGTATGTTACCTGTCTGTTAAAGTTTCAAATGTTTAGAGACAATTTTTCGATGTGCTTCCAACTTCAAATGCGTGTAAAAGTGGTTGATTCGGCACTGGCCTTTTCACTTTTACTCAGGTCCAGTGCGTAAAGCATGCGTAAAATGCACACAGCCTCTTCAATATTTCCTTTATTGTCACTTCTTGCTACTTAACTAAACATCCCACTACTGCCAACTTAGATTATGCCCCCTGATTTCACCTCTGCCATGATAATTATAGCCTATAGAAAAGTTATAAAAATCATTACGTGTATAAAATATGCAATTTATGGCTCCAGAATCCTGGCTGGGTTGGAACAGACTGACTCTATTTCACAATCTCAGTAGACATTACAATTTCAAATTTTGACAATAAAAAGCCTTCATCTGTTAAGACTGAATACATTTTATTTTACAACTTTACATTCTCAAATCCATCCCTCCAAGTCTTTCCAACCTGCACTGCTGGTTTACCACTTTTCTTTCCTTTTGGTGGTTGCATTTGTTTGCGAAAGAGATCTCTGTGTATGTCTATTAACCTCAATAACATCTCCAGAATAAACTACAAGTTCATCATCCTATAAAGCGCTAGTGTCACTTACATCAGGCCTAGTTTTGCTCCTCATTGAGTGTGTGCCTTTCTCTCGGAGCCTCTCTGGTCTGCATAAAGGCATCTGAAGCCAGCGCGCTAACAAAGCTCCCGTGAATGTTGGCAGCTCGTCCATTCAGGCCTCCCCAGTCTCCGGAGACACATTTTCACTGGTCTTTATCCTGTCTAGTGATGGGTGCCGCGGCTCCCACTGTAACCATGTAGATCTTACCACGGGTATAAGTTACAGTACAGGGAGGGCAGCAGAGGAAAACAGAACATGCCGGATTTGAATGGAAATGTGGGCTTCTATAAAGAAATGCTGGCTTGTTTGGATGCTTGAAAGGTATTTTATTGAAGTCGCTTAAGACATGTTCAAATGAGTGCCAGCAATGATTAGGATACAGACTTGTCACTAACATTAGCCAACTTAGTAGATTTAGTCACTTACTTCGATCTGATTTTGTATATAATAAGGAAATTACACAGGGAACAGTTATTTTAGTACCAGGGCCTACCAATGTTATGTTGTATTGTATGGATTCAAATAACTATTAATAGGCTTTTATTATTTTTAAGTAAAGCAAAAACATCATGATTAATTTAATTGCTGCTAGTAAAAATAAGAAGGGCTTGTAACTTTCGGAAAAGACAATCCACAGTGGCCAGGGGTCAAAAATCTTAATGTCAAGTGCTGATTAGAATAAGTTATAGTGAGGAGGAAAGAGAGCTGTAAATTGACAAGACAACTATGTGCCCCAGAAGAAATGATAGTCCATAGACACTTGAGATCAAGATAATAATATGTTTACATAGCTGTGTGAAAGTTGTGTGGAGAAAAGTTTGGGGATCAAAGTATATAGGCATGAGAGTTCTGGAGAGATTTTTGACAATAGCCAAAACTCTGTCGCGCAGCTGCCAGCTTCAGCCGTTTCAGAGAAAGGATTATTTCATCTTGCTTTTGAAACAAAGCTGCTTTGTTTAGCATTCTGTCTATTTAAGTGTCTTTACCCCATCAGAGGCTTTTGGTTTGTGTCCCTTGAGTGAAAAGTTGAAGTGCGTGGCTTGGACAGCCATACCTAATAGATTGGTTTCACTGATCAGATTAGGCCCGGCGCTCGTAAATGAATGCCATTGTTGACGCTAAAGGCCCGAACGGAGCAGAAGTGCAATTGTTCTTAAACCTGAAAAGACGGGGATAACCAATGGAACGGCACCACGCTAATGCAAGGTGTATCTCCGCAGAGCCATTTAGTCTAGTATTTTTAACCTGGGACTCGGCTTGTGTATTGACATTAAACTTAAGTTGATATCAAGGAGCTGAAACATAAAGGCGAAAACAAAAGTGGCAGAAGTCTAATCACCTGGCACACCTAGCTCAAGTCTTGATCTTTTAGTCTGCAGTCTTTTATACAGCTTCCACCTCTCATTACACGCTTCTGAAGGATTCCTGCCGTCTCTTGTGGTGAACTCATGCACTCAGATCTGCAGGGGAAAAATTAACAACAGCGTAGTCAAAACTGCAGACACACCTTCGTTTTTGGCCCTGAGCCCGCTGTGTGCCTATAAAAATGTCCACATAATTGATGCCTCAATATGATTTTTTTTATTTTTCAAGACAGCGAGTACATATCCAAGATGTCGATCAAATAACCTGGCAGTGTGTGATAGTGAACCTGGTGCCACAAGGAAGAGGCGTTTGCTGTTTGTTTTGGACAAACAGAGGCTGGTGCAGTTTATTTACACTCAGATGCGATAGATACTGTCAAATTGAGGCGGTTTCCTGATTGCACGAGGATGAATCAAAGATAAAGTAAGATATACTTAGTGTATGTATCTTACTATCTATAACACTTAATAACAACTTACTTTTTATACTTTGAACTGTAAAATAATTATAAGGCTGTATGAGACTGGACAGCACATGGGGGTGAAGACTAGGTAGAGACATTCAGCAAATTGTTGCAGGACTGCAGATGTCATGAGACCGGCAAGGTGCTACAGCCCTGGGGCATAGAACAGTGTTTTTTGAATATACAATTTGATTGGAATTAATAGAAGCATCTGATTATTGGAAATGAGTTAAGCTTAGTATGAAGGTGGCAGTGGCTCAGTGGCTTAAGCATTGACACACAAAATGGAGAATAGCTGCTTTGAATCAGGGTCAAGTCATTCACAGTATGTAACTGTGACAGGGAAAGCCCCTGGCCTAAAAATCTTCCAACTCACCAGTCAACCAGTTTCATTAAGGTATACTTCAAATCATTACTTATGAAAAAGAGGCTGCACTCATTTGCAATTCAATTGAAACAATCATTTCAATGGTTGGAAATAGTAAATGGAAGTGACTGCAGTTATTTAGGCAGTAGAATATCCATTGCAAACAGTAAAATACCATGTAGACCTCAACAAAAAAAATGTAGTAGTATTAGTTAAGCAATTCATATATTAAAAAAAAAAAAAGAATTGCAAATCTAATCACAATCACAATACTTTGCAATAAATTGTTGTACTGACTTGTCCAAACATGTGTAAGGTGCATGAATCCAGCTGGTTTAACCTTTACTTCTTCATCATTATTTCCTGGTGTGTAAATGATTTGTTAAAGATAACGCCAAATTGAATATTGTGATGTCAGCCCCTTATGAGCCACCCAGAGCAGGAGCCAGCTGATCAATACCTCTTCTTTCTCAACAACCCTCTTATTCATTCTGCTTTGTTTGACTAAACCACTGGCGGCCATTTTGGTTCAAGGGCAGGACAGTTTCCAGGTCAGACTTAGAAAAACAGCAGTACACCAAAGATCTCTGTACTGTTAATAATTTGACATTTTCAGTTTTCTGTAATTTTAGCATTGCTTTGGATATTGGAAATTGTTAGAAGAATTCTAGACAGTAGAGACAGGAATCTAACATTAGACTAGAAGAAATCAAGGGCTTATGTTGCATTATTATTTATTTTTGATTGTTCTTTTATGGGATCTTTATTGCATATCAGTTTGGTTACTTTCCTGCCTCATTTGTGGTGATATATCCAAAGACCCACAGCAGCAGTTTGCTCTGGTTGTTGCTGGATTCGAACCACTAAATTTATCATAAAGAGGCAACCCACTTGATTCCCTGCTCCACACTAAACTATTGCCCTACGATGTAGATGGCAATGTCTGACTTGATGTTTCAAAATTATACTTAATACAAAAAATTACATAAAAACTGACAGGACACAAGCACAAGTTTCACTATAAGTGAACAAGCCATTTCTCATTTGAAAGCTTAGAACTTCTGAAATGTTGTCACTAAATGCTTGCGAGACCTACACTAGGACTAATTAGGGCTTAATACGTCTCATGTGACATCACAATATTCTAAAGGGCCGAATTGAGGTGGAGGGCAGCTGAAAAGTTTGTGCTCGTGACTGTGGTGACTGAGAAAAGGCAGATTTCTAGTCTAGTTTATTGCCAGTTTCTCTGTAATTCCTGGGCCAATCTACATAAAACAAAAACTGTACAAATTTCAATGTCTTCTCACATACAGTATGAACTAAGGTCTAATTATTTGCTCATAACAGTGTCCAAAAGTGGTGACAATATTCAAAAACATTGGCCTGTAGAAAATACTTTCCGCCTTAAGAATAATATAGCAGGTTTGTGTCTCTATTAAATAATGATCAAGTACAACAGGACATCAATTTTCTTTTTAAAAATTTCTTTCAAAAACTGTTTCTCTCCCATAGAATCGGGGCAAAGCGCTGTGATTTTGTAGGAGAGAGCTTGTTCCTTTAATGTTGGCAAACTGGTTTTACCCATAGGATCTGGCAACCCAGAGGCGTGAGGCTTATTCTGCTTTCTGACCGGATAATCGTACATACCTAAATAAATGCTAATCTAACGACCCGCCTCTTCGCTGTGTTCTTTTCCAGGCAGTAAGGAGGCGGCGTTTACCTACGCCATCATCGCCGCTGGAGTGGCCCACGCCATTACGGCGGCGTGCACGCAGGGCAATCTGAGCGACTGCAGCTGTGACAAGGAGAAGCAGGGGTTCTACAGCAAGGACCAGGGCTGGAAGTGGGGGGGCTGCTCCGCCGACATCAGCTACGGCCTGGGCTTCTCCAAAGTCTTCATCGACGCTCGCGAAGTCAAGCAGAACGCCAGGACGCTCATGAACCTGCACAATAACGAGGTCGGGAGGAAGGTGAGTGTCACTTCAGTTTGCTGGATTGCAAATACAGAAAATAAAAAACTATGTGTTACTCGAAAACTGGTGCAAAAGCAATAATTAGCAATTACTGGTCACTTTATTAGGAACATCATGTTGCTGATAGGGGGCCTTTAAGTGTCTTCTGTGCCCAGGTTGTGTACAGAATCTGTCTTTTTCAAATCTTTACTAAAACAACTAATTATTGGCCTTCACGTAACTGTCGCTCGCAATACGGACTCACACACTTACAATGTGGAAAAGGTACGTGGATGACGTGCTCGAAAAAATCAAAACCGGACACACACAAGCTTTAATGGAACACCTAAATACAATAGACAGTACTGGTAGCATCACCATGAAGAGGAAACGGACCAGGCAGTACATTTTTTGGACATTAACATAACACACAAGGAAGACGGCAGCATCGAGATCAAAATACACAGGAAACCAACTCACACGGACCAATACTTCCTATGGACTTCAGAGCACCCCACAGCGCACAAACCTTCCGTGGTGAGGACACTTTCCGACAGAGCTAAAATTATAACGGACGTTCAGGACAGGGAAAAGGAGGAACAACACATCACAAAAGCACTCAAATCATGTGGATATCCAAACTGGGCAATAAAGAAAGGGAGAAGGCAAGTCATGGAGAAGAAAGAAAAGACAAAAATCAGAGAAACCAAGAGGAGAACACCACCATGGTCATATTACCATATATCAGGGGCATCACAGAGATAGTACAGAGGGCAATGAAAAAACACAACATCAATACACCAGTCAAACCATATAGAAAGCTGGAATATTGGTTCACCCAAAAGACAAAAACAGCAAATGAGCAACCAGACAAAAAGCTGAACAGGAACAACTCAAATCCGCTATCTCAGACCACCGCAAAAGAGAAAACCGCATTATGGACTGGGATGGAGCCAAAATCATCGGTACCGAGGACAGCAAATATCGGCACTGAGTAAAGGGAGGCTATTGAAATTCTGAAACGTGCCCCCGGGACAGTAACCCGGGATGAGGGGGGCCTTTCTGCTTTCACACACCTGGGAGGCTGTACTGAAGAAGTCGGACTGCGTCAAAAACTGTACAAATCAGCTGACAAGTCACACTAACGCCATGTGACCAACTCTGAGGAAGACTGCAGGAAGTGAGCAATCGAAACTGTCAGGTACGCAGAAAAACCTAACCCTAAACTGGTCTGATCAAAATGAAAGTAACCATCGCTCACTAGTTGCGTCTTCCATTTGCGTTTATTATTGGTAAAACATTTGATTGAGTTATTGAGTTCACCTCATTGTAGATCAGCAATTTTCTAAATTGTTGAACCAAGTCCCTAAAAATAAATCCTCATTTTTTTCTATGCTGGAGTTGCCTGGATAAGTCAATAATAATAAGGGACTTTAATCCAATTTTGTAATTGCAAGGTTTGATACAAAGCTAATCGCTGAAGACAGAAACAATAAAGGCATGAACTCCCTATACCTTATTTAATTCTTTATTTATTTATTTATTTATTCATGCATACTGAAAGAGGGGATGCATTCATTCTAAATTGTAGTTCTGGTCAAAACTCTAACATCCTTATTCTTCACCGTTTCTCAACTTTCATGGAGTCACTGTAAACAACAACAACTAGTTGCTGAGTTAATATCATAAAATGGCTATAGAATTAGATGCACAGCACAAATCTATTTTTTCCACAAACAAGTATCGGTTTAAAGTCACTTGAATCATGCTTAATGGCACTCAACTGGATATAACTTTCACATATATTTGCAGTTTGTCAGATGTTTATTCTATTCATATTTTCCAATTTCCCACAGCACAAGTTTCTGATGAGGTTTAGAGGAGACAGATAAGCAAACAGAATAAAAAGCACATCTTTATTCCCTCCATTACAAGTAATGTTCGATTGTAAACGGTTTCCAGGCATGTTCTTACAGCTGCAGTCACCCACTTCTTCAGAGAACTCGGAGTCCTCTGGTCCTGGCACAAATGTCTATTGGAGACGTTTGAAGCTGCTTTACCAGAGTTAACTTGTTTTCCTTTCTCAGATGTTTTTCTCTCTGTGCCAAACAAGCCTGATTCTCACCACTAACACGTCCGGGTTCACAAAGGCTCAAAAGGCCTTTTTAAACCGTTGTTTTTCGGTGACTTACTCTTACTTCTTAAACACAGCAAGCTCGAAACATGCAGCAGTGACAAAATTGTCACTTTTTTTCCCACACAAATGGGTGGTTGTTTTTAGTGGAATTGGCAATTTATGCAAATCAGAAGCAGTGACATTGGTGCTGAGCAGCTCAAAGCAGACAAAGGCTGTCAGGAGAGTTGGTCACACAACAGCTGATGGACGCGGGATTCAAGCCAAAAAACAAGTTGTTTTGCAATTTGTTTTCTATCTAACAATCTAATTTCGGAATAGGAAATAGGAAAATGTTTTATTTTTATTTTTACAGTGTAACCCTTTAGATGCAAAATTGGTGTTATAGCATCCTGATTTTGGATGCTTGCAATGATGAATACAGTTTTTAGCGTTCTTTTAGTAAGACAGGAGGTTTGTTTACCTGCTTGACTTGTTTCAACCACTTCCTGTGATCTTCGTCGGAAGCTTCAGGTGATGGTGAAGTGACGTGTCCAAGGCTGCTAATATGACGGCTTCTCCAGGACGGTGTCCCAGGTGTGAGGAAGGTGTACGCTCCATCGTCCTGGTTCATAAATGTTGTGCACGTTTCCTGATCTCGATGGCTTCTCTGATCCAGCGGTGGTACTTGTTATTTTCGGCACAGATGACCCTGGCATTGTCCCAGTCCATAATGTGGTTGGAAAGGAGCGTGCACCAACATCTATGAACCGGGATGACGGAGCATACACCCCTTCCCACACCTGTGATGCCGTCCTGGAGAAGGCGTCAGTCAGTAGGGGGCGCAAGCTTCCCCTGCTGACTGGTAAATCCATATAAGCAGCCTCGCACACGTCACTTCACCATCACGTGACGCTTCTGACGAAGACCACAGGAAGTGGTTGAAGCTAGTCAAGCAGGTAAACAAACCTCCTGTCTTACTAAAAGAACGTTAAAAACAGTTTAAACTAAGAAGACAGTATGAACTTTTTCAAATGATGAATACACTTGCAAAATTAACTGTAATCTTCACGCAAATACCTGTCTTACCCAAGAACATAATGCAGCAGTATCTGTTGTGCGATTTGAACTAGGGCTGAAACAACTCATCGATTATTGAATGTTTGAAAGTATATTTTAGTAATCAAGCCATAATTTCTGGGATATAAAGACAGAGTTCTAAATATGAGATAAATGTCGGACCATAATCTACTCAGAGCAGAATAAGGACTCTCTCGCTCTCTCACTTTCACAATCCCAGACTGAATTTTAGAGGTTCTTAGCTTTCAAATGAGGAATAATGTGTGAAACTTGTACAAAGAGCACCCTACAGACATTACCTTTAAGTTTACTCCATGAAGACGTCCTCAAAAGGTGTCACTTCATGTGGCAAAAAGGTTAAATTGTTCATGCACCTTTTGCCGCAAACCGATCGATTAATCGTAAAAAGAATCGGCTGATTAATCGATGACCTAAATAATGGTTAGTGACAGCTCTAATTTGAACAGCCACTCAGCAGAGATGCCCAGACTTCCTTACTATATCCCCCAGAGGAAACTCGCGTCCCAAATCACGTACCTACTCCAGATGAGAGTAGGAACGTAGATTGACCAGTAAACCCAAGGAGGTAAGGTAAGACCACCACCCACAGGAAGGTCCAGAAGGAAGTGGTGCTGCGTAATATAGGAAAATGCATGCTGCAATAAAACCAATTCTAATACACTTTCACATGTTACACAGATGTTCTTGGATATACTGTATAACATGGATTGCAAACGGATTGTGTGGCGGGCAAAATCCCCAGCATTTACAAAAAGGCAGAGTGCATTTGACCTGGCACTTCTCATTGTCATCGGCGCAGGGTTTAGCGGTAATCCCAGTCACTCGACGCCTTGTACAGTCACTCTGACATTTGTGTGTTGTGTGTGACTACATACACACAGCCTGAAATCTGAGACACTATTTTGGCTTCTGTGCGGACGCGATCACACTGCTATGTGGTGGGGCTGCATTTAATCCTAAACCATACAGGAGTTAGTGTGACAGGCACCCTGGGCTTTCAAGTTGCACTTTTGATGCTTTGGAGTTCAAGCGCAGGGCCGCACAGGCACATGTTTGGAGAATGTTGTTTTGTTAGTCAGTTTATTTATTACAATGTGGGTGATATATCTAAGAATATTATCCCAGTGAATCACCCAGAGATTGTTATGATAGAATATTGAGTAACATATCCGTACAATGATGAGTTTCGTTTTACGCAGGCTTATAAACCTCAGACTCAGGAGCCAATATAAACTTAGGTATTTTTTCTTACACAGAGGAGCTATGCCTAGCCTGTCATTGTCACACCACTCTGGTCATACACATTGAATTAAAGAAAGCAGATATGTAAAAAGGAAAAAACAAATCAGTTGACACCAGCCAAACATCTTCATGTTTAATTTAAAAATAAATAGTAGAAAATACAATTTTTAAGGAGAAAAGTCACCATTTTCTTACATCATTTTCATTCCAAACATTCTGGACTGAGAGTAAAATAAACAAAACAAACAATTTTTTTTGGCTTCTGTTTCCTGCTGCTATTGCTATACTGCAACATCATTGGCTTAATAGTTAAAGAAATACTGATTGGTTGCTAGTTCTTAAACCAATCACACCAGTAGTTCACTCAAGCAAAACATGACCCCAAAACAACTGCCTATCGTTTAAACTGTCGTAAAGCATTTCCGAATCCTACCTTTACCTCGTTCTGACTGCTGGACAGCCCTCTAACGTAAACTTGTATTCTGTTTGACTTCAGATCCTGGAGAAGAACATGCGGCTGGAATGCAAGTGCCACGGCGTCTCGGGCTCGTGCACCACCAAAACCTGCTGGACCACACTCCCCAAGTTCCGCCAGCTCGGCTACATTCTCAAGGAGAAGTATGCCCACGCCGTGCACGTCGAGCCCGTCAAAGCCAGCCGACACAAGCGCCCCAAATTCCTCAAGATCAAAAAACCTTACTCGTACCGCAAACCCATGGATACGGACCTGGTTTACATAGACAAATCGCCCAACTACTGCGAGGCCGACCCCCTGACGGGCAGCCTGGGCACGCAGGGGAGGGTGTGCAACAAGACTATGATGCAGCACATCAGCGGCTGCGACCTGATGTGCTGCGGGCGGGGGTACAACACGCACCAGTATTCGCGGGTCTGGCAATGCAACTGCAAGTTCCTGTGGTGCTGCTACGTCAAGTGCAACACGTGCAGCGAGCGGACAGAGGTGTACACGTGCAAGTGAGGAATATTTATTGTTGGAGATAAAAGCGATCGTGGGCATTCGGAGATTGTGAAAATGACCAGATGGTGGTTGTCTTGACTGGTAAATGATGCAGAACCACTGGATTTCTTTTGCACAGGAGCCTCTTAATGCGTCTTCATGGGCATTTGCTGGGCTGTGTTGGAACAATTAAAGTTCATAAGGAAGATTTGACGACTGGTGACCGCAATGCAAGTCACAGAAGTGTCTGGCGTGAAGATACACGGACACACTTTATATTCTTATGCCATTTCAAATTATGGACGTGATGGTCACCTCCCATGCACAAGTGGCATAAGCTGGAATATTTAACAAGACTGTATTTAGGAAATTAATAATGTTAATTTATTCTGTAAATGAACTACTGATCTTGTCCGAGTTGGATGACTAGTACTAAATGCTGGGAGATTTCTAGCTTATTTAAACATTTTTAAACCCCAAACACTGGAAAAATGTTTGTGCTGTAGAAAGGTGTAAACTTAAAGCCACACTGCGGGACATTTGAAGTTATACACTGCCCGGCCAAAAAGAAAGACGCCACAAAAAGAAATGTCACACACACCTTGGACTACCTTTCGCTTTGATTCCTGCACCATTAGCTGTGGTATTGTTTCAATAAGCGTCTGCAGTGTTAAAAGATTTATTTCCATCCAGAGTCGCATGAATTATTCACCAAGATCTCGTATTGATGATGGGAGAGTGTGACCACTGCTCCAGCACATCCCAACGGTTCTCATTGAGGTTAAGATCTGGACTCTGTGGTGGCTAAGTGTGTAGTAGTGATGCTCCTGTACCACTCTTTCTCAATGTTAGCCCAATAAATCCTGGCTTTGTCATCTTAGAGTAAATCCTAAATCCTATACCATCAGGGTAGAAGGAATACAGTACATTGATGGAATAACTTGGTCCTACAGGATGTTCATTTAATCATTGTTGCTGAACCTAAAACTGACCAACAGCAGCAACTCCAGATAGTTTTGCTTAGTTAAATCCAGGTGGGGACTTTTTATTTGGCCGGGTACATACAATGCATTCAAAAACATTTGGTAGAGATCATAACATTTTAAATCTAATGTTCAGCTACAAAGCAAAGTTACACGTGTGAGGGGAAGCGAGCATACTGTGTTAGGGCTATTGTCCACCAGTAAAAACACCTGTAAAGAAACGAATGCTTATATTTTATTCTATTTATTGGGTGAAATGTTGCGCAGTATGGCTTTAAATGTCTTTTTGACCCCATCATGAGTTGGTCTTGCCACTGTTTTGCTGCTAGTCCAGAGGATCCCGGCTGCTGTCCGCTCTACTGACCGTCTTCAATGACATTGCTCACTTTCAACCTGATTTAGCTCCACACTGGACTCCACTGATCAAAGGCACACTTACCACTTTTGGTAAATAATAGTTTATAGAGTATATTTTGTAAAAGGCTATTTTTATATGAAAGGTTTATTTATGTTTTTGTTTTTTTGTTTTTTTTTTGCATCTTCCCTGTTCAAATGTTGGATTATAATCTTTGTGACAAAGCTAATATTTCTGTATTTTGGCCCCTGTCTTCTTGCCATAGTTGTATATTGTAAAACTGTGTTCGAACATGTGCTGCATTTCATGACTACTGATTGAATACAGGAAACGATTTAACACCATGAAATTCCAATCTCATTTCGTCATTGTGTGTATATATTTTCAAACATTTACTCGACAAAACGCATTAGCCAATTAGGGCTGGGAGATATGACAATAAAAAACGAGTCAAGATCTGATCTCTGTGATGATGGGCCGATATGAAGAGATCGTCATATCGTGATTCTGTGATTTTATCTACAGTACTTACTGCCACTCTGCTCACTACGGGCCCACTTCTCTTATTGGTCAGACTTATGTTCTGAGTGAGCGACTGAAGGATTAAACCAATCACAGCGAGGTGTTAACTTTGGAAAGCGGTTTAGTTTAGTTTCCTCTTCAAGAAAATATAACGATACAAGATGTACATCAGTCATTGTACAATATTGAGATTGTCTAGTCTCATAGAAAATGTTGCTATTTGTTTATTTGCATAACATCCATATGGCTAATTAGTTTAAAGTTAAACTACTGTGGTTTTCCGTATCATTTAAAACCAAGCTGTTTGCCGTTTCACCACTAAAGGGCTCTTTTAACGTATGGGAAAGAAACCACATTGTTGGGTAGATTTGCATCAACTTAAACTACAAATTAACTATGACTGATGGCCGTAGTCCGTGACATAAAAGAGACGTTCTTTGAGAGAGGGGCGAAAGTTCCTGGGGCTTAATTGAGGGCCCTGGGTGCAGACTGGAAGTATCTTTGAATTCGGGGCCGCTCTAATGTTAGGGTCCAGTTTAATGGATGAGACTGCTCGGGCAGACTGTCAGCGCTGATGGCTCTCTCAGTCGGGGGAGTGGGAGCTGTCAGTGGGATAGATGAGCGGCACATCTGCCTCATTCAGGCCCTGCGCGGCGCGTTGCTACAACAACTCCGGCGCGGGCCCCGAAAATGCAGACCAGACTCCAGAAAGGGCCGGGCCGACGTGTCAGGCAAATGTTAACGGCGCCAAAGCCCACAGTCGTTAGGGATTCCGCTCTCAGGGAACTGGGAAGTGCTGGGAAGAGACGCGAGCCGGGGCGATGACAGAAAGCCTGCTCCCAGTAATCTCCTCCAATTGACAAATGTGCAGACTGTAAAAATCTTCACCTGTGCTCAACACTGCATCATGGCTTTATTTTACAACGCAAGCATCGTCTTTCACAGAGTTGACACGGTTCATGTAGAGAATAGTTTGGGGTTAATTTACTGGAGATGAGCAGTATCACATGTCATTATAACTATAAAGGAGATGTTAGTCCTGGTATTGCCTTTCAGCTTTTGTTGAAAAGATTAAAGATAGCTTCATTGTAGGGCACACCAAGAGTTTCCGGACACATACACAATCTGACATATAACATTTATTTCTTAAAATATGGATGGAAGAACTAGTTTTTGAAGAAAAACAGCAACAGCATTGTTTTGTAGGAGGCACTTTTTTTGTCAATGGGATTCATGTGTGGTAAATATCCATCTTTCATCTTTGAAGGCTTGTTTTAAATATTTCATTGTAGGAAAAGAACAGTTGTGCTCATAAGTTTACCCTTTTAAGTTTACATACCCTTTTAATCTTTTGGCCATTTTTCATAGAATATGAACGATAACACAAAAATATTTTTTTCCACTGGTTAGTGGTTGTGCGACGCCATTTATTGCCAAAGAACTGAGTTTACTCTTTGGAAATCATAATGAAACAGAAACTACTCAAATGTCCCTGATCTAACGTTTACATGACCTTCAACAACTGCCAGGAAAATTGTTCAGGAGCAAAGAAAAACTCACTTCAGCTGACAAAATTGGACTCTCTGAAAAAAATATTTGTTTGTTTCAAGATGCACAATATGTAAACTTTTGATCAGGGACATTTGGCTATAGTTTCTAGTAGAAAAGCTTAAACAAACAAAATAAATGGCTTCATGCAACCACTAACCATGAGAGAAATAAAGTTTTTTTGTTTTATCATTCATATTCTATGAAACGCATAAGTTTAGATATGTCAACTTTTGAGCACAACTGTATATGGTACCACTTTGTCTAGTGGTACTTTGTGTCTTCATTTAGAGACTTATTTTTAGTTCAGTTCTATTTTAGTTAGAATTTATGTTTTTGTCCTGCTTTAAAGCTAATACTTGTCCTGACTGCTTTAGTCATGATGTAGTCCTGGTTTAGGCCTTTCTTAATCCACTTTTAGGCTATTTAGCATGTATTGGATGATTTGATTTGATTTGATAAACTTTACTGTCTGCCCCAGGAGGTGCAGAAATTCGTCTTTGACAGGCTCAGACCATACATACATTCCACATTCATAAAAAGAGACACAAAAGGCACATTTAAAATCAACATAATACCAGGACTAGGATTTGTGTATGTCAGGGGTCCTCAGTGATCTGGGTAGCCTTCCTCAGCACTGAGTGACTGTAAGCCAAGCAATAGTTGTTCCTTCATCTATTACTACACAAACTAACAACAAGCGCCTTCTGCCCACATGGACGTCCTTCATGTCCCTAAAGCTTTGATTCACTTTAAACATGTAGCGTGTGATCCCGTGAATCCACCTGCAGTGCGCTCCGTCAGGTGCAGCTCACCGGGCCACGGACCGCAGAAGCTTGGATCTCCATTGACTCACAGCGCTAACCACCCCTTTCTTTGATAGTGAGGCCTAACTCAGACACCCTGAAGGATCAACGGGACAGTAATTATACTCTTACTCCTGTTTCCCCATAAACAACGACGGGACAGTGCCAAGACGCGGAGGGCTGTAATACCCATGTCGCTCTGAAGTGGGGATACCTATAGCCTTTGGAGTTGTGTTGATAAGAAACATAAATTTAAAGAGATACACAAACACCGGGGCTATCACCTGTGGGAGGGTAGAGCTATGGGAGGCTGGAAAGCTCTGTGTTGTTGCTGGAGACCTTCCGCATAATCCAATAATAAACAACACCAAGAATTAAGAGACCTTTAGAGTGCATATGACATCACCAAAACATACATTTAATCACATAATTTTATATTTAGTTTTCTTTGATTATATATTTATTTCTTGTCATATTTTCATTTATCCTTGAGCACAGGAAGTGACAGACAAATAGGTAGAATTTGCCAACCGTACCAATGAGAAATGAGTGAGTCTGAGTTGTATGGAACGATCCCTATATCTACAGTTTGTCACTGCCATTTTAGAAGAAACGAAAATCAACTTTGTTTCCAACTTTTCTTTATGAAATGACGCCTTCACTAATGAAGGGTTCTTAAAAAATACTTCCACCACCATTATCTCGTCACATTTAACCAGAATATGAGTCAAAAACTGTCATATGCACTTTAAAGGGAGCATACAATGTGTTAATATCACGTAACTGTATGCAACCCAACCAATTCTCGAAGAGCTCGAAACACTTGTTACCACCTGCTGATGTCATGGTTGTGATCTACAAGTTTTTAAATTCCAGCCAGCTTCATCTGACTCATCTGGCTCAGGACTCACAACTCAACACATGCAGAGGAGGAGTACAGGTGTACACAACACTGCATGGCTCTCATTGAAGCCATTAAACTATGAATGAAAACATAGAATTATGTCGGGTGAAAACATGGTGAAATAACTCAAAATATGTTTCATATATTAAATTCTTCTAAATTGGTGCGTAACCAAAGTGTGTAACCAAAGTAATCAAAGCAAAAGTGGCTCATTTGAAGAATGTATTTCAACCATTTTCGTTTAAAACACAATTTCATATGTGTTCATTCCATGGAGTGCATAATATATAATAATGGAGGTAACCTGCGTGGCTTCCTCCATACCTTTCAGTGCGGGCTAATGAAGCCAATTCATGCTAGCGGGTTAGCTAGCGCGTGGTAAGACAAGCACTTGAGGGTCATATTAACAAGCCTATTTCAGATAATGAGTTAAAGAGGGACCAAAATGTTTCAATGGAATGTCAATAGGAGCTTCCAGGTCCCGGAGCCCACCCCTGTATGCTAACTGGCTTCGCGGAGAACTAGCCACTTGTACCTCCATTATTAC
>OMNZ01028487.1:0-18600 GCA_900303255.1 Lesueurigobius sanzi | reverse complement strand
TATGAAAAAAGTGGTGACAGTATTCAAAAACATGTGCTTTATTTTGGTCAGATGAGAGGACCTGCAGACAAAGGAATAAAAATATGTCAGGTTTGTGAATTCAACCACCAAATAATGACAACATTTGTGGATTTTCTACTCAGAAGACATGTCTCTCTCTCTCATAGAGTTGTATTGACATCTGCCCTCCCAACTGAAATGATAACATTATCAAATTCTGCAACTTGACGCAACCTACAGTTGTGCTCATAAGTTTACATATAGTTTACAAGTAGTAAAGCGGGTCGTCTTGTAATCGGAGGGTTAGTGGTTCGATCCCCGCAGGTGTACACTGTCGTTGTGTCCTTGGGTAAGATATTTCACCTACCTTGCCTCCAGTGTCTGCGTACATTGGTGTATGAATGAGAGTGTGAATGGGTGAGTGGTTCCTTGATGTAAAGCGCTTTGAGTGCCTAAAGCAGGTAGAAAAGCGCTATGTTAAAATGTGACCATTTACCATTTACCATATGAATGATAACACCAAAACCTTTATTTCACTCATGGTTAGTGGTTGTGTGAAGCCATTTATTGTCAAAAAAACCTGTTTGTTTACACTTTTCAACTAGAAACAGGCCAAATGTCCCTGATCAAAAGTTTATATATATAGTTTATATATACATAAACATAGAGTCCAATTTTGTCAGAGAGTCCTGTATTTCAGCTGAAGTGAGTTTTTCTTTGCTCCTGAACAGTTTTCCTGGCAGTTGTTGAAGGTCATATAAACATTAGATCAGGGACATTTGAGTAGTTTCTGTTTCATTATGATTTCAAAAGAGTAAACTCAGTTCTTTGGCGATAAATGGCTTCGCACAAACCACTAACTATGAGTGGAAAAACAGCTATGTATGTAAAATTAAAAGAGTATGCAAACTTTTGAGCACAACTGTATAAAAGGCTATATAAATAGATACAAAGCACACAAAGGTCTTTCCCTCCCCCATACATAAATGTTATTATTTGACACTAAAGGACAACACAATATTAATGCCACTTCTAGAGAAAAAAAGTCAGCCATAATACAATGGTTTTCCAGCCGTCAACAGTTTCATTTCTCAATATACTCATCTTTGCCCCCTGAAACGACTCCACTCCCGGTGTATATTGCCCTGGCTCGCTTCCCCTTTGAAAAGTCTTGTAGCTTTTCAAAAAAAAAAAAAAAAAAGAACAACACCTCTTTATTTTCTCCCTGCGAACCTCCGAATGACAAGCCACCTGCCAGACGCTGAGTTACGGCTCCGCGACCGTGCCTGGGAAAAATGGAAAAATGATGAACAACGCGCCCCAAAATTTAGTGTGAACAAGTTGCAGAGGTGACGGGGACAGCGGTAAATCCTGCCCCGGGAACAGGCCGCGAGATGAGGCTCCGTTTTACATGCGGCTTTGGGAAAGAAAAACCTGGGGCTCTGCTGATGCCATCTGAGGCGGGACGTCTCGAGGTGCGTTCAGTGAAATGCGTTTGATCTCATCTGTGTTTGTTATGTGTCACCTTCAAGGACGAAGTGGAGAATCTGGACCCACCTTGCCTTACGGGAAGAATTGAAGTGAAATAGTGGTTTCACGGGAAATTACAAAGACATAAGTCATGGAAATGATTGTGCTAACATTGTGGCCCGAAATCTCTTTAAAATACTGATAATAACGCATTCGTTTGGATTCGAACGTGCACTTACGTGAGACATGGCACGTTTTTCATAGCCTGGCTCCATGTATAAGATACATTGGAAGACAATGTGGGATTGCGCCATTGGCTCAAACTCTGGTGAGAATGCTACCAGACCAATCACAGCACGGGAGGCGGGAGTTAGCAATGCGTCGTTTTCAGCGCCAGAATTAGTCAGCAAACAAGATGGCGGCTGAAACAGAGGGATGTTTTAGCACTGCCTTATTTCTGTTTTGAATGAGCTGAACTTGTCCTTAAAACCACAACAACTGGCGGCTCTGAATGCTTTTTTTGTTTTGTTTTTAAAGGACGTTTTCGTCACTCTTCCTACTGGGTTTAGGAAGAAGCATCTGTGCTTCTCTGATTGGTTTAAGATGGGTTTGTTAGTCCCGCCTCTCGTCTCAAATTTGAAAGCCAGTCAACGGCGCAATCCCAGACTGTCTTCCAATGTATCTCATACATGGAATCAGGCTGGTGATGCCAGGCTAGGTTTTTCATGCAGTGGGTGTCTGTCTAGTCTTGTGCCTTAACATCTTATGGCTCGGTTCCACCTGCCCTACTCTACACTGCTCTACTCTACTATACCTGGTTTTGATTGTCCTTTAAATAAACTAAACTGAAGTGTTTCCATCAGCCCCCTTAACTGCTAACTGGTACTTTTTTTAGTACCTGCTTGGCCTGGTCCTCAACAGGCAGGTACATTTTTATGAACAGCACACAGCAAAGGCATATTCATGGACCAGACTTAACAAAGTAATGGAAACGGAACAGAGTAGAGTAGAGCTGAATAAGGCAGGGTAAAGTAGGGTAGGGTAGGTGGAAACAAGCCATTAGTTTCAATGTCAAAGTAGACAAAAACAGAAACTCACTCTGAGCCACACGTCCTAGATAACCAGGAAGTCAGTCCAACATCACGGTTTTCCGCGCTCTCTCACACGCGTATCCATCCACAAATATTGACATATTTGGCCCATGTGGCGTGCGCAAAGTGAACAGGACAGTGTAATCCATATATGATAATATCTTTTCTGAGGGAAGCCAGCGGAGAAGAAAACAGGAAGAAGGCACAAACATGCGCAGACTTTACAACACTGAAAGGTCTTTTCTACAAATGGCGTTTTGAGTTTACTATTGCCATAAAATGTCCACTTTAGTTGCACCTACCTACAGGCCCAAAACTTTGCAGTCTTGTGGCTATATGGGTGGTTATCACAGCGGGCCTTTAAGCTACATGTTTTGAGGGTTTCCTGGTAGGTTTTCTCTAACCTGGCAAGCCCGGAGGCGGGAGTTGGCGATGCATCATTTTCAGCGTAGGAAGTTTGTAGACGCTGAACATGATGCATCGCTAACTCCCGCCTCCTGAGCTGTGATTGGTCTGGTAGCGTTCTCACCAGAGATTGAGCAGGTACGGCACAATCCCAGACTGTCATCCAATGTACCTCATGTACATGGAGTCAGGCTTTCTCTGGTCGGAGTGATCATCTCCATGGCAACACAGTGAAAATCTACCTATTACCTTAAAAACTGATCCTATAAAGGCCGCTGTGATGGAAAGTAAAGGCAGCATGCTAACCACCTACAGCCACTGGGTCACTAAATGGTCAAATAAGCACTGTCAGGATTTTTTGCCACAATGCATCTTTAATATTAAAGGCAAGAAATACACTAATATAAGACAGTTTATATATGTTTAGGGTTAAAACAAACTTGATGGGAAAATGTGTTAAGTAGTCGACTCGACATTTGAAACATCTTTACACATTTCTTTGAAAACTGTCAGGAGCAGAGAGCGACCAAAGGCATATCCAGAGCGCCACTACTGAGCACCCAGCTGGAGGATATAGAGCACATTTTCGGTTGATGGAGGAAACCAAACACCTGGAGAAAACCCACTTAAACACTGGAGAAACATACAAACTTCTTCTTGACAGAAAACAATCCAGGATTTGAACACCTTCTTGAAGTGTTGTGCATGTGCTAACACCCAAACCACTGAGTCACTGAGTCAAAGCCTCTTCTACGGTGTTTGGGGCTTTGGCATTTCGCATTAACGAGGTCACCAACGAAAAAATATCTCCACGTCTCCAGCTTCACGGAGAAAAGTGCTCCCTCCCTCTCTCTCTCCCATTTATTTCATTTTCCTAATCCTCGGAGAGACACGGGCCACAAATGAGTTTATGAGAGAGCGTTTTTGTTTACGAATTCGCTGCCTCATATCATATCCCCCCACGCTGCAGCATTTTGTCCAGAAAACTATTAAAAATTAATATAGCGGCTGCACTTCACTGACACATGAGGCCGTTTAATAGAAAAATGGAAATTTAGACCCTGAACTTTGGACGATTATTTTTTACAACGGTGCTGCTGCTTTGCTAGTTGACTTTGGCTTCATGAGGCTAAGTTATACTGCTATTTCATTTGAGAGCTTATTTAATTTGACAAACATTAAATAGCCAACTCTATGATTTTCTAAATTCTCGCTCTCATGCGAAGAAATGTTTGGGCTCAAACTTTCCACACCTAGAAAACAATATGCTCTTTCAAGAACCAAATGAAATACTCTGAGCTACTGTTGTCCATCCATACCAAAGGACTTACTGTAACTATGTGTGACAATATATCAATGTTGCAGTACGATACAATGCCAATACTTTTTATGCCAATGCCAATACTAGTTGGGTTCACGCTACAGAATTCTATTTCAGTTGGCGCAGGTGCCAATACAACTCTATGAAGTGTACTTGATCTGTATTTGATAGTGATTGGACTCACAAACCTGCCATATTACTCTCATGGCTGAAATTCCCTTGTACTGGCCAACATCACGTACATGTTTTTGAATATTGACACCACTTTTGGACAGCTTTATGATTAAATAATTAGCTCTCAGTGCATGTGTGCTGATAGACAAGGCATTAAGCTTTGTGGCAGTTTTTGTTTCATGTGGATTGGCCCAGGGATTACAGGTATTAGCAATAAACGAAGACGAGAAATCTGCATTTTGACAGTCACCATAGTTACTGCCGTTAGTCATTTGTCTCAAGACAACAGCCATTTGAATGTCCTCTACAACACGTGGATTTATTGAAAAAGAAGCTTGCTGTCAAGTACCCAATTTTAAAATATTGATTACATTGATTTCATACATAGGCAAGATGAAAGAAGTGTCTTGCACAAAGTCCTCAACAGGGTATACCATAGATCCATTTCATGTTACGTATGCAGACTAAATTAGATTGGGCGCAAAACAACTGGAATACTGCATAAGCCATTTGCACATTGTGGGCCGCGCGGTGCATTATGGGTAAGGTGAATATTTTAGCTACTAAGCGTCATTCAACGATGGGAGAAAGCAACAACGAGAGCTATGGTTTGGACCATTTCAACCACTAAAAGGATGATTTAAAGCGTTTTTGTAGTGGCTTTGGAGCCCGTTATGAAGAGGACTGTGTACGACAACAGACCGGGGATATTTACCACCGACAGCACATACTGTGGACCATAATGATGTCTTTGTAGCGCATGACTTTAGCGTTACTGCAATGCTAGCCAAGGGAATATTGCTAGGAAATAGTTTTTAAAGTAAGCTACTATGTTTTCGGCACGTTTATTATATTAATTTAGGCTATTTATTTCATATGGACTTAACATGAGTGAAGTGACTTGACGGCGTATAGCAGTATACGACACAATGGATGTTCATTTGACTCAAAGCAATTTATCCTCTATATTTCACATCAACACTGTTTGGGAAGTTTCTCAGTGATTCCTGACGATTTTAAATGATATAAAAAAGTAAAAATGATTTGTGTCAGACTGGTCCCATGTCCTTTCCTTCCTTTTATGTGTTCCCTGTTTCAACATATTGACAAAATAAATGTGACCTTTCTTTTCTGTCGGGAAATTATGAAGAATGAAGGAGGTTTATTGTCTTTGGTTGGACCATGGATCCATGGGTTGGACTCCGAGTAGCCTTAAAATTGTTTATTCTTCCACCAAAGTTCATGTCTATAAATTTCATAAGAGCAGTTGAACATGGCACAAAGGGCACCTTCTACAAGTCACTTAAGGCTGAAAACCTTTAAACCAACGCCTGTAAGCCTTACGCTCCACGGTTAGCTCCTGCACTGAGTTGTTTGTTTGGTAGTGAGATTTTGTTTACCTGCTTAACCCATGCATGTGCAGATGTAATGTGCAAATCGCTTATAGTGCAAGCGTAACCAATGTAAACAACTGGTATCTAATGAATAACTGATATGTGATATTGGAAGCATATGGTTTCTGCAGCTAGTATGAGTGCACATCAGTCACGTATCTTATGTTTGTCAACTTTGAAACCTGTCTATAGACCTTCAAATCCACACACTGAGCCCTACAAACAACAATCTAGTTAAAATATTATCTAATAACATGCTATGTTTTCATCTGAACCCTGAGAGTAATCCGCAACCCTGGTTTGTCCCATTACTCCCAGTGCGCTTGACAAATGTGCCCCTCGCTAACACAGCTAGCGCTAATGTTCGCTGCTGCTGTTTCCCATTTAGCATCTCTGTTTGCTCCGAAAAACAAAGCCGCATCTCCCCTCCACACCCTCCTCTTCCCCCCTCCTTTCATATTTGTGTACAGACGAGAGTTACTGACACCATCCATCACCTGCGGAGGGCCCGGCGTTTGACCCCGAGCTCGTCCCGCGGCTCGGGAAGGCGCAGACGGGGGAGCATTAGCCACCTCCGCTCGCGTGTCTGAGTGTCTGCGTGCGGGAGTTAGCGCGCGGTGATGGATGAGCCGTTACCTGGGGAGCCCGCAGCGCCGAAAGCCCCGATTCACGCGGCCTTTAGACGGGTTTAAGGGGGTGGGGGCAGAGAGGTCCCGGGGAGGGGCCTGCAGACTTAGCCTCTCGCATACACACATCTGTCAGACGGAGGAGAGAGGAGACGGAGAGAGTTTATCATCCGCTAATACAACAAGAGCTGGGAGGGACGCGGCTCGATGGGAGTGAGGATGATGTACAGTGGTGCAGATTTCTTTAGCAGACCTTTCACACTGACATTAGACTTGTTATATTGTCCATTATTATCCATCCCAAAAAAGCATCATCGTCCCACTGGGTGCATACTGTACATTTAAATGATAATATAAACAGTAAGTAATAATCCGTCACCAAGTAAACATTTTGAGTAATAATAATGACTTACAATGGACATATCCCGCATATGGGGCTTAAATGCATTGATATTTTTATGCTTTTTCATTTGAAATAATGTCACTGTAAGAATAAGGCACTGGGCCAGAGCTGATGAGGAGTTTACTTGAAGCTCCCTCTTCACTCCAATATCGTCCGACTGCAACCAAAAAGAGGCGTTCCAGCTCATTCACGAGAACGACCCTAACACACGATAACACCCCCAAACATCCGGCCTGAAAATACATTTCAAAATAAGGGTTGGAATCTACATATTGAAAAACCCATTCCTCTAATAAATGTGACTTTACTCGATATGATATTTCAACAGTCCTTGTGTAAGCTTTCCCAGGAGTTCTCTGTTGTTGAATCTAGAGCCTAAAGGTGAGCACTTAAACAAGAGTTCAGCAGATGTCGGCTCTATCTACGATGGTCAGTCCAGTGATTCTCACTTGGCAACAGGACCCCTCTTCAACATAACATGTTGTGATTTGATGTTAAAATATTAAATAGTACAGTACAGATTTTCACTGATTTAAGCGTAGGATAAGCCCATCATGGTCAGTAGAACTAATCACCGGTCACCAAAAGACACAAAGACAATCTATTTTACATAATAAACCAAAGTTAACTTTATTACCAGATGAACAACAAAACGTATAAATGGAGTTAATCTTTTAGATATTAAATGCAGCAAAAATAGTTAGAGCCTCGATACAGAAATACTAAAATATACTAAAATAATTCAGCCTAAATGCATAGCTTACTGGAATTCATATTTCGCTAACATTAACTGGAATAAAACCTGGAACCTGCCTTTTAAATTTTAAATAATAAAACAAGAGAAATACATAAAAAAAAAACAATCTCCAAATTTACCGATCAACCCCAGTTGCAGTTTTTTGCCAAGCAGCCACTGAAAATATTATCCACCTCTTCTTTACCTGTTCCACAACCATGGCCCTTTTACTTTAAGTTAAGCAGTGGAAAGGACATCTTAACAGCGTGCCTCACAAACACTTTCTGATTGGTTGGTGAAAAATCACAGGAACTCCTATTAGGGTGTTCTGGTAATCCCCCAGGAACGCCTCTGCTGCAGCTCAACCCTTTATTATAACACTTTCATTTAATTTCACATCAGCAAAACGACAGGAGTGTATTGCATAAAGACCCATTTCATGTGATGTATGCATACTAAATTAGGTGTATGCACGCACAGACTGGGCGCAAAACAACTGGAAAATTGCATTATACTAGCATTGCCACACCCTCCTCCCTCAGGCAGCAGCAAGAATAACTTAGTAAGTTATTAGTAAGTAAACAGTTCATCTTCATTGTCATTGCACTTGAGATTGCAACAAACCAACTGACCACCACCAACACACACTACATTCACATTCAATGCTGAAAATAGGCAACTATTTTATCCATTAAATGCTTTATTTTGATATGTCATATTTATGTCTCAATTAAAAAAATGTATCTTCACCTGCAGTGTCTCGTCTTAAGCGGACAATATTGTTAACTTGAGTAACTTCATTCATTTATCAAGATATCATTTTTTTCGGTGCTCCCAGCTTACGATTTAGATCTATATTCTGCATGTGATGCTCTTCGACTGGATTCCTCCCTATTGACTTTTTCCCTTCTTTAATCTGCTTTCCTTTAACCCCCCCACACCTGTACGGTCCAGGTTTATATGCTCCAACTCTGTAATCCCATTAAAACCAGCAGAATGTCACCTTTGGGAGCCGCGACAGCATTTGGCCGTTAGCCTTCAAAAATAACATGTTGATTAATCCATCATCACTCCGCGGCTAAATTAATTTTCCTCTGGCTCAATGCTGTAATTGATTCATCATTTTTGAGAGAGAAAAGATGTTACAGGATGGCCGTTTCTTTGCGCGACTCGGACTCTCGGCTGTGTCATTGACGTAAGCCCTGCCCCGGCGCCTCTCACAGCGATGCCACTGCACTTAAAAAGGGTTTAGGGCCGGAATCAATCACGGCGGGGCTGACAAATGAAAAGAATCACAAACTCGGACTTTTAATCTGACCAACAATCTGGGCTAGGTCACCCTCTCGCGATTCCCCGGCGCCATTTTGTTCACTTTTTCCAATCTTACCCCATGCACGGACCGGCTTCATCTCCAGCCAGCCGCGCCAGGCCAACGGGGGCTTGTTTCGCAGCGAGTGGGACGCTCAGGGGAAATGTAATTCCCTTTGGTTTGGCCAGTTCCAGGGAGGAGAGGACGAGAGGATGGAGAGAGAGGGAAGAGGAGGAGAGAGGAAGCATGCGGCCTGGGAGCCTGATTAGAGAGACCAGGATGTGACCGGATTGTGAGTGTGTGCATGTTTAAGGTGATCCAAAAAGGTTCAGGCTGGCTGGAAGTGACGACAGCCAACCGTAAACCACTAGTGTAATATGACAAAATATGGTCTTGATTGGATACATTTCCCATGGGTAATCTTGCATGTTTTGTCTAACTCCTTCTAATAAGTTACAGTGTTGTTCCCTCATCAAAAACACTTGTTCATGGACATTATGCATATATGATTTACAACAGAGTATTTTGGGCACCTGAGCATTCATATTTGATGTCTGAGGTGTTCCTGATATCATCAAGTAATTAAGAGTCCAGGGCCAATGTCATGTTGTTTGCCCAGGACCGATGTTACAGCCAGCCAATCAGGGGTCAGTTGTGCTAGATAGTCGGCTCGGGACAAAAATTAAGTTTAAGAACAGGGAAATTTTTAAGGTTAGGGTTAGGGCTAGGTTTATAGTTAGGTTTAGGTATATTTTCAGACAAACCAACTCATAGAGCTATCCAAAATTACAGCAGACCGTTCCCCGTTCCTAAACTTAATTTTTGTCACAACATGTCCAGTTTTCAAAGCAGACTGTCCCTCCCCTTATCTAGCAAAACTGACCCCTGATTGGCTGGTTGTAACATTGGTTCTGGGCAAACAACTTTGACATTGGTCCTGGACTCTTAATTACTTGGTGATATCAGATCGTCCGTAAAATACATAGGCTAGGGCTGGTTAGGATTTGGTCTGAAGAGCCCCCTGTAGGCAGCAGTGGGAATGACACAAAGCTTTGAGCACAAAACAGCTCATAACGGATCTAATGTTGGAGTATCGGCTTTAAAAATGTGGAGGACAGTTTTGAGTTTTAACAATGATTACCCAGGAAGTACAGAACAAAGTCCACCAGGTCTGTTTTTGGCATGGGAGCGTTATAACATTGTTTAAAGCAAACGAAAGCCTCCTTTAAGTAATGTTCTGTGAATCCTGTTCGATTTGGTCATTTCTTCTTCCACTGTTGAGGCACTTCATTGGTTTTCCTGCATCACATGTAAAATCCACTCTACATTGTTTAAGCCCATAATCCAGAGCCTCAGTCAGAGTCCGTGTTTAGGCCGCTAAAGACGTTAGCATGCTAACGCTAATGACTAGCACATTTAGCCCTACTAGTGTTGCCACCTACGTCCCGGTTTTACCTGATTGTCCTTCTTTTTAATGGCCTGTCCCGGGGGAAAAAAATATTCTCCCGGGACACTCCTATACTGTATATCACCTTTTACCTGCCCACTAGCGCCCCCAGGTGTCTACAATCAAAAACTGTAGGAAATAAGCCAAAACAATAAAGACTGGACATATTATTTAAAGCAATTAACTGAATAAATAACAACATAATGGTATTAAAATTAATCAAAAATATTACCGTTGAGAGCAAAATAATATTATTAGTAAACACATCACAAGGTTATGTCCAATTTTGCTATAGAATTTTTTTTTTTTGTCTTGGGTTAGATGTGTGAAGGGCACCACTGCTTATAAGCAAAAGGGCCAATTGGGTTTCCAAAATGTCCAGGTTTTTTGTCAGGCACAGGTGGGAACCCTAGCCTCTACACCCGGCTCTACACAGTGAACAGCGTGAAGAATTTACAGTAATAGGCCAGCTCTTACCTCTGTCACATGTTGTATCAAGGCTAGATGTTTAGACTGCTTGTAGCTAGTGAGCAGCTGTAGCTAATGTGCACCAATGGTCATAAATGTTATCCATCCATGGCAGCTGCCATTAACTCTCCAGGCAGGATAAGGATAATATTCAAAGGTTTCGAGTTTTCTTTTAGTATCAGCTCTGTTCTTCTGTCTGAGGTGTAATTTTCATATGTAGCATCTTGGGTTCAGTCAGTGCAGACCATAGATATAAAACAGGCAGAGACGCATAGGCTGATACACTTTTACGCCATACTATGGCGGACCTTTGGGACAACCGCAAAAACACACCCAAGTAGGTCTACTTTTATTATCGTAAAACAAAAACTTATCTGTCAAGTGGTAGATTCCCTGGTTCACATTTTTATTGCTATGCTACCTTGTGATTCTAGGCTCCTAAAGAAATCAGTTTGTAAACCCATTTCAACAAAAAGGAGCTATTTTCAGGTTTACAGGTAGCAACAATACACCACGAGGATCAGCTTGCTTCACGCTGCACGACTGAAAAGCCAAACATTGTCCCGCTGCGAGCCACTGTTAGAACCGCGAGCATCAAACACATCCGTCCTGCTGGTGTCGCCCCCTCCACACACACACACACCCTCGCATACCCCCTCATCACCCGGGGCAGCAGGGTCAGCGCCATGATAGACCATCCAGGTGAGAGGAACAGTGGCCCCCTCCTCCCCATTACTCACGAGCGTCCCGGAGTTTCCAATCCCCATTCACAATAGGGTTTTTGAGTGATCGCACACGGAACGCAGCGGTGAGGCTCTCGGACTGATTACAGCGGGCTGCGGGGAGGAGATGGAGGGGTATGGAGAGGTGGAGTATAGGGGAGACCGGGGCAGGTTGTCACACTTTTTCACCGCTCATCAACAGAACGTTCCACAAGAGTCACACAAACATTAAGGGGAGACACTCCAGGCAAAAGTATTGTTTTGTTTAAAAAAAATATTCAACTTGCAGGTATTGGGCTAGATCGCTTCAAACATATAAACGTTCAATTATTATTTAATTATTACACTAATTCAATGTTCTCCATAAAATTATATGGGAAATTGTACATCCAAAGTCTATTTTCTGAAAATGCTTTGTTCTCACAAATTTCCACTTTAGTAGCACCTACATACTCCAAAACGTTCCAGACTTGTACTTAAAAATATATTTTTGAATTTGAAGGTTTTCAGCTGGATTTTTCAATATCTAATTAATAGCCTGATTTATTGAGTTTAGAACCCCCCCAAAAGGGTGAATTCTAGCTTATTCAAGATCCAGAGCAATATCATTTTGCCCACATTTTCTTTACTCATATTTATTTCAGTAGTGTACAGAAAAAGTTGGCATTACCTTGCGCCACACAGCACAACTGTATCTTTGTGAATACCCACAATTACGTTAGAAGCTACAGTGACGGGGGGATGAAGGGGGAAAAGCATGCTCTTTCCCCAACAACTAATGCTGAATTGTGGATGTATTTTCTACCTAATAAAGATATAGAGACAAGGAGAGGAACAAAGAGCTGCAAAGGCCCAAATATGAACAAAAAAAAAAAAACAGGGAATGTTAACCATCATGCTAAAGTTAGCTTCATGCTAACAGCTAGCTTCAAGTGTATTCCCGCGAGAGTTGTGATTTCACATACTCTGGGAAAATACATCTTGAAAGACTCCAATCCCTTACGATTATGAATGACATGCCTGCATTGGGGTTTAAGGCGGGACATGTTGGTATGACGTAGCACCAAATGCTCTGCCGAAGAATAACAAGCATGGCTGTGTGTAAGGACTTTCTTTTTGATGCCACAATTGTCTCTGTTTTAGCTGAAATGCTACCATTTCTACTTTGAAAAGGGAAAAGCAAAGAGACGTTTGTGCTTTTCTCCAACTGGAATCTGTAAAAGTACGGTAGGCGGGTACTAACAGGTCTTTCACCCAATTATCTTGGAAGTATTGCTGTGACGGTCCCTCCCTTTCACGAGTGGATTGGACAAGAGCCTTCCCAGATTGAGAATGTGTAGAACTCAAATCAGAGAGCTACGCATATCAAATTGGCACATGCCAGGTTATATGCTTATAGCCTACCAGAAAATATCTAGAAAGGGTGAAAAAAATTACGAGTTCCACCACAAACCATACTTCCTCACCACACACAGACATTGAAGTTTGGGAAAAGGCATAAAGATTTCTAAATGCATCCTCACCTTACAATAATGTTTTTCTCAGTTGGACACGTGACATACAGTAAGAGAAGACGAATGCCAAGACACACTATATATCAGTACGAAAATACGGCGCCCTCTAGTGTGGCTATAATAAGCAACGTGACCAGCCCCGGTCTCCGTAAGGCAAGCGATTGATGGGAGGGGGGGGTGGGGGTAGTGGTGGTGGTGGGAGAGGCTGCTGGGCAAACTCTCAGCTCCCGTAACCTTTAAGAGCACATCTACTGTGCGCCAGACGACATGCGCTAATAAAGACTTTTCAATCTTGCAGAGACCGACGCCCCCCCGACGTGCCGGAGCCTTGCTGAGGGACCCGGCCTTCATTTCATGCTACACTTCACCCCCCTCCCGCCCCACAGCCCAGTAAACCCTCCCCACGTACTCACATCTCCCCGCAGTCATCCAATCTCTAACGACGAGATGCGGCAATCAATGAGAAATGGTGTACAAGGGGTTAAATTACAGGTTTGCGGTGGATTGAATTGTTGCACTGGTTTGATGCTACAGGTTATGCACATCTGGGAATATGGGGATGGTGTGACTAGCAGCTGGAAGATTAGCTTGTTGGATATGTTTTAGGGCATGGATCTCCAGCCAGTAGCTCCCAGCCCTTTCCAAAACCCTTCACAAAGGCTTTCTACAGATGCTGAAGGCGAGACACTACAGGGAATAGGGCGAACAAATAATATCATTGCTGACCTATTGTCTTTCATTTAATGTTTTCAAAAAGGGAACATTTCCATTAGTTACAGTGCCTCTCGAAAGTACTAATACACCTTGAACTTTTGCACATTTTGTCATGTTTACAACCATAAACATAAATATTTTATTTTGAATTTTTTACTGAAAGTTCACCCACAAGTAACAGACACCTGTGAAGTGAAAGCAAAATGATACATGATTCTGTTATTTTTCAAAAAATAGAAAACCGAAAAGTCTGGCATGCACAAGAATTCATACAGCATGAGTTAATACTTTGTGGAACCCCCTTTTGCTGCAATAACAGCAGCAAGTGTTTTGGGATATGACTCTCCAAGATTTGCACATCTAGAGACAGAAAGTTTAGCCCATGCCTCTTTACAAAACAACTCAAGCTCTGTCAAATTAGATGGAGAGCGTTTGTGAAAAGCAGTTTTCAGGTCTTTCCACAGATTTTCTATTGGATTTAGGTCTGGACTTTGACTGGGCCATTCTAACACATGGATATGTTTTGTTTTAAACCATTCCATTGTAGATTTAGCTTTGTGTTTAGGGTAATTGTCCTGCTGGAAGGTGAATCTTCGCCCCAGCCTCAATTCTCTTGCTGACTCTAGCAGGTTTTCCTCCAAAATGTCCCTGTATTTGGCTCCATCCATCTTCCCAACTATTCTTACAATCTTCCCAGTCCCCGCTGAAGAAAAGCAGTCCCATAGCATGATGCTGCCCCCACCATATTTGATACATATTGACTCCCTTCAGTAGCACCAACAGACTCCTTTGAGTAGCACCAACAGACTCCCTTCAGTAGCACCAACAGACTCCCTTCAGTAGCACCAACAGACTCCAAGACTTTCCAGTCTTGCACTTGACAATATTCTGAAGATTTGTTCAGAGGGATTTTTTAATATTTAATTCCTAGCCTGATTTATTGAGTTGTGAATGGGGGTTAATGTAACTAGTTACGTTTGTAACTAGTTACAGAAATGTATTACTTTTTTCAGTAACTGAGGAATATAATATATTACTTAAACAAAATACAGTAATATATTAGTCATTACAATTTAAGTTACTCAAACTACAAGTCCAACTTCCCCCAAATAAGATACAGCACCAAATCAAGTTGGATACTGAAGAAGAAAGAGGCTTGTGAAGCTAATGCCGTCAAAACAAAACACAAAAGAACAGAACAAGGCTGAAGAAAAGGAAATCTTTGACAGCACTTTAGCATATTGGCATTATTCTCACTATTTTCAGTTATATTTTGCCAAACGTAACTCAGAGTAGTGTAACTGTTTTGAGACAGAAACATAACATTTTGAAAGCTTATTTAAAAAAATTTTAAATTGTAATACCGTATAGAATATATTACAATTTTAAAGTAACTTGCCCAACACTGTTCACTAATAAATAGTTTATTTTTAAAAACTAAACAAGATATCAAAAATCCCCTCTGAACAAATCGTTGGAACTATATCAACAAAATACATTTAAATCTGGCTTTATCCATTATTTAGATTTTGTCGCTGAAAATGTTGGTCATTTATACACATAAAATGCCTTATTTTTATATGAAAAGATAAAATGACAGAGAATTTGCAACACATTTTTTCCTCATGTTTATGTCAATAAGTTTCAATTCATATCACTCAGTACATTTATTCACCTGTAGTGTCTCGCCTTAATCTGTTTCTGCTGAATGTGATCACACTGGTTTGATGTGACAGTATTTATACATCTGTAAAGCAAATTTATGCCCAGGGTTCAAAGGGTTTCCTCAATTTAATCAAACTCAAAGGCACCAACACGCCACGGGAATCTGAGCTGAGATACAGATGTTTGCATGTGCAGATTTTACGGGAGAACAGTTTTTCAAAGGCACAACAGCTGCATATAACAGATGCTCAAGTATAATCAAAAGTTAATAAAAAGAATAATACAGAAGTTTTACTATATTTTTAGATTAAAATGATTTCACAAGGGCTGTGTAAAGGTCACACAAAAAGAAAAAGGAAGAGAGTTATATAAGGACTAGAGTTTAATCACAGCGAAGTTGAAAACCATTTCCATGAAAGGCTATTTTGTTCACATTTTGTTACACACTTTGTACTCACATTGAAATGTAAATGAAATGCAGTGTATGTAGCATGTATGTAGCAGCCACAGTGGGGTGCCTAAGCTGCATACCTCAGTTCACGCTCAGAATCTCTACAATTCAATCACCGAGCTTTATATATTTGATTTGATTGATATTTTGTGTTTATTTATTTATTCAAGAGGATAACGTTGCATATTAATGAACACTTAAATGTATATATGCCAGATTAGAGCCCTGGGCAAATTCCCATCTGTAGACCCCCCCGGGAGGCTGACGTTACACAGCAGCAAAAGTACCCACACGCACAATACAAAATCACTGCATAGACTATATACAGGTGGACAACACAGGCGAGCCGAGATATATGAGCTTAAAGGTGCGCTATGTCGTCGTCATTCTTTATTTGAGCAGTTGGGCTATGACCAAAACAAGATATCCAGTAATGGATAGACAAAACAACGACACTACACTGTTGAAAAGGAGGAGGCTGAAAAGCAGATGCTTATTTAGGCCTAACCCTGAATTACTTACAACAACTTTACTGTGACTGCTGTTTACATTCAGTAACATACAGTACATAAGCTGAATTAGTACCTGTTAAGCAGATCACTACTATTCACTGTATAATGCATACATACATGGCCAAAGGTTTACATGCCCTGACAGAATGCACTGTATGTAAAGTTATGCATTTCATAGAATATGAATGATAACACAAAAACCACTCATGGTTCGTATAGTTGCGTGAAGCCATTTAAAAATGTTTTGCTTTTCAACTAGAAACTAGCCAAATGTCCCTGAACAAAAGTTTACATATTGTGCATCTTCAAAACAAACATCATTTTCCAAACATAAAGAGTCCTGTATTTCAGCTGAAGTGAGTTTTTCTTTGTTTATTGTTTATTTGTATTATTTTGATCTCCATTAGCTGTAACAAGTACAGCTCCTCTTCCTGGAGTCAACCCAACATGTTACTCACAGAGCAATATTTACACCAATTTCCTCAGCACCACGAAATAAAACAATGATACAAATAAGAAAAATGTCCCATCCCCCAACCCCCCATCACATACACACTCTCACACACACATACAAATGTACATAGGACATAGTTACCAGTAAGTACAAATAGATCTTATTCATAGGCTGTTTAGAGACAAAGATTAATTCAGAAGATGCCTTTTCAAAAGGACATTAAATTGGTGTTTACAGTTTATATTAATAATGTCACTTGGCAAGGTACTTTATCCATTGCTTGTTTTCACTTTTGGAAGTTTAAATTGCTCTCTGTGGCATGTCTTGTTTCATAATTATGTTCATCAGAACTAAAATATCATTTTTGGTAGATCACATTGGGCCATTTAGTTGTGATGATGTTTCTGGTTTATGTTTATTTGGTTGGGGCGGTGCATGTTAATGAGCACACATGAGAACCATGCATGTAAACACACCGCTCCGGTTTGTAGCCATGGGCTGATTTCCATCCGTTGTCCCACACTCGTACACACAAGCACACTCTCATTCATCCTGATCTATTGTAAATTTTAACTGAAGCACACAGAAAGGCCCTGTGCGGCCCAGGATCAAACCCGGGACCCTCCACCTGTGAAGCATGAGCACAAGCAGTTGTTGAAGGTCATGTGAACGTTAGATCAGGGACATTTGAGTAGTTTCTGTTTCATTATAATTTCAAAAGAAAAAAGGATTTTTGTGTTATCATTCATATTCTATGAAACCTTGAAATGTCAAACAGATGTAGTGTCGCACGAATGTAATATCTAAACAAAACCAGCCTCTGGTCTCCCCCATCCTTAGACCCTCAAATTATAACAAAACAAAACATTAATAAACCAGATTTACAAGGCTTTGCACCTGAGATTACTACAAACGCTAATTATATTTTAAAACAGGGGACCCGAGGTGTTGATGATATTGAGGGCCGTGGCTCGAAAAGTTTTGGGCTGTGGGCTGTATTTGGGGTGCGTACCTATGTTCATCAGTACCTATGTTCCCCGACACTCTAATCCTAACCCTGTACCCTAACCCTAGTCCAAACACTCCTAATCTTAACCCCTAACCTTAGCCGTAACCCGGGGAACATAGGCTGACCCCGTATTTGGCCTCCAGGCCGCTCTTTGGGCACCCCCCTGAACTAGCACAAACCCTTTCTCATTATTTGACAAGATTTGTTTTGTTTTGTTTGTTTGTTTGTTTACCAGTCAGTAGTGATGGGATTTATGGCTCTTTACAGGGAGCCGAGTCTTTGGGATCCGTTCATTTCAAAGAGCCGTTCAAAAGACTGGCTCCTTTTTATTTATATATATATATATATATATATATATATGAGGCAAGCTAAAAACGTCATATTATGAGCAGATATTAGACTGACATGCATGTTTCTTTTTAAAAATAAACCAAAAGGTCTAACAGGGTTAAACCAAGACTAAAACTGGACAAAACCAAGGCTAAAACTGGATGAAACTAGGTCCACATCAGGGCTAAACCAGGACTAAAACTGGACCAAACCAAGTATAACACTGGGCTAAACCAGGTCTAAAATGGGACAAAAACTGGACTAGAACAGAGCTAAATCAGGGTTAAACCAGATGAAACCAAATGATGAGGGAGATGATTTTTATTCCGACAAAAACGTGTTTGTGAATCAAATTTTATGCCACAGTCGATGAAAAAAGGCTACA
>OMNZ01028484.1:0-11756 GCA_900303255.1 Lesueurigobius sanzi | reverse complement strand
ATGTTTAAAAGAACGATAGCAGCTGATCAGCTACGTGGAGACTTATGGGCATAAAACACACAATAATAAATTCAAATTGTATCCGAAACGTTATAAACCAAAAAGTTATAAAAAATATTTCGCACGGTTTTCAAGTATTGGGTATTTTCCTGCTTGTAAAATATCCGTGCTATAGCTAGCAGTTAGCACGTAGCTGATTAGCCCCCATCGTGCTTTTAAACTCGTACAATGGGCTCGTCCCCCATTCACTTGCATTGAGTAGTTAGCATATCTCACACAAATGAAGACTAACCTCAAGATTTGTCAGCGGACAGCGAGTGACTGAGACCATGTGACTGATACCATGTGACCAGCAGCTGGTTAAAAACATTACGTCGGATGTAACCACTTCATTGGAAGGAACCTCTGTGCTCCGAACGAGAAGTGTTTATGCCTCGAAGCTAACGGCTAACACCAAATAAAAAATGAAACTAGCACAAAGTTTTGAATGAGCTGCACGATAAAGAAGCGGCCTGTCAGCAGTTGTATTATTATTTAGTTGTTTAAATTTTATATCGTTTCTATTGAACACTAGCCTTGACTTGCCATCAGTGAATCATTGTCCTCCACGTTACCTTCACATATTTCTAGATTTGTCTGAGACCTGCTAAAAATTCAATGCAATTTGATGCAAGACGGAAATGCGCCCCCGGTCATCGAATCAGGAAGTTGGTCACGTGGGCTCACCGTGCATATAGCCCATTAGAATTTTTCGAAAAGTCTATGCAATTTTTGAATGGGATTATTTCTTCCGGCACCGAGGCGCGTGTACAGACGAGCTGGTGGGCGGGACTACGATGCTCCATAAATGTGTTAAGCACTGTATTGTTTTTTTAAAGCCGGTTCATGTCCCTGATAAGATTGTTCCATAGTGAACACATTTGCTCCAGAATATTGAGTCGCTGATATAATATTGACTAAACTCTCATAAAGGTCTAATTAAACCTGCCCACATGAAATGCAATCTCAAACACTTTCAAAAGGCTTTGCATCTTCATTTTAGCACGGATTGTGTGGAGGTTTATCAGAAGGCAATGGATAATTACATAGAAGGTCATGCACAATAGTGATGTTTACTCTTGTGTGCAGCCAGTTATTATTCAGTAAAATAAGTCATTTATCAGTTTACAGCACCATTGTATTTGGCTGAGTCTATATTTAAACTGCTGCCAGTGAAAGTGAATGTCCTGTTGTCACTGCAGATTGGCCGGTCCACCGAGAGCATGATCGACTTTGTGGTGACAGACACAGCGGGCAGTGGGAGCGGCCAAGGCGGAGGAGGCGGAGCTGCGGGGGAAGGCGGTAACGGCGGCCAATCAGCTCAGAGCACAATCTCTCGCTACGCCTGCCGGATCATGTGTGAGCGGAGCGCCCCCTACACGGCACGCATCTACGCCGCCGGCTTCGACTCCTCCAAGAACATCTTCCTCGGGGTGAGCTCCTCCCTGATGACCCGGTCACCATGGAAACACGTGCGGGGACAGCCGGGACGCCCACGGGTGATGTCATATGTGCCAGAACATGTGACCGGGCTCATGAGAGTGTGGGAACATTAGCAATGACAAATCAAATCCACTGAGAGCAATTTATGAAGCATCCATTTAAATTATGCAGGCAAAGCTCTTCTTTTAAACCTTCAAATTTTGGTTCTCAACCTGGGGCCCGGGACCGCCATGGGGGTCACGCGATAATTTCAGGGGGTAGCCAGATCACATTAAAGGCATATTTTCTATGTAGTTTGAATGGAAATCGTGTCCCGTGGGGGAAACACCAGCAGTCGTCATATTGGAGCTCGCGACTAAAAAAGGTTGAGAAACACTGCTGTAACATATAAACTTTCACTTGGAAACAAATAATCCATGAGACAAAGTACATCAGCGCTTCAGACTGTTGGCCATCACATATAATTACAATGAGCGGTTGTGAGGTGGATAAGTACCTTATGTTATTATACCATTAACCTTCATGAGGAGATACAGACACAGAGAGAAGCAGGACGGGGCGGGCTAAAACGTGAGGCGCAGGTGCACAAGGCCATGTGCAGCCAGAATATAGCCTCATGGCAGCATGACTTCATCACATGCAAGATTCATCAGAACAGCCCAAAACCAGGCCAGCAGTCAGAGAGATCATGTCAGGCAGCACAGCAGCCGGCGCACACAGCTGAGCTCAGAACTGTTACATAACAGTGCACATTATAGCCATACAGTCAGACGGACAAGACTGTCGCTATACTATGACCTATGATTAGGCCCTGTCATTACCTCAGTCACGTTTGACTGGAGCAGGACTAGCGGGGTTTGGAACATCTGTCCTTGAACCACAAAACCAAGAGCAGATGAGAAATGCGTCAAGGCCTTGTGCATTCAACATACAGCGTCCTATTCTTTTCAAGCGGAATAGTCACATCCACATGCCATGAAAGACACACCCTGGAATATGTAACTACACTATTTTCAGCCTGCATCAAAAGTGACCGGTCTGAATCAGTCTGAACTTGAAGTGACTTGTGTTTCTTTGTTGGCAGCTGGGTGAAGTTCAGCACCCACACTGTGTTCCTATACTTGCACCTCTGCTGCATCAGTGTGCATTAGTCCTGTAGTCATCCGGCACCGGTCTAAAAATAGAGCCAGAGAAAAGCCACGTTTGCTCTTTCTGTCAGCGGTCCCCTCTCTCCTAACTCTCTCCTCACCTCTCTCCATGTGGGGCAGGAGCGCGCGGCCAAGTGGAGGACCTCGGACGGGCTGATGGACGGTCTAACTACCAACGGGGTCCTGGTCATGCACCCGGCGGGAGAGTTCGTGTCCGAGCCGTCTCCGGGCGTGTGGAGGGAGATCTCCGTGTGCGGGAACGTCTTTGCCCTGAGGGAGACCCGCTCGGCCCAGCAGAGGGGCAAACTGGTGAGAAAAGTAATAACAAAAGCAATCATCAGCATAACACTACATACAAGCAGACAGGGAGATCCCCAAGTGACCTTTCGACCCCGTAACCTTTATAGATGCACTTTATTCAATTGAAAAGGAAAAAAGTAACATAGTTAGTTACACAAGATTTGGCAAAAAAAAAAATCACCTATTTTTTGTGATGGTTATTATTTCACTTTTTTATTGGACATGGGCACAGAAGAGGTAAAGATTTGCTGTGCGTCCATACTGTACATAAGGACCATGAGTGAGTCCCAGCTCCATCCTGTAGTCTTCTCTTCCTATGTTGCTTACCTCTTAGTAAAAATTACAACTTTATTCAACTTTTCTTCATAAAATGAGCACTCCACTGGTGTAAAACTATGATTAATACTTACTGTACCATACTTACCACTGGCATTGTCCCATCAAACTAAGTAATAATTATAAAACATGATCCGGTCATGTACCTTTAAAATAACTCATGCTGTCTGATGTTCAATTATTTTCAATCATTTCACATAACTTTGATTTAAAATTGTATACAAATTTTGAAGGAATACAATGAACCAAAGTCGAACTGGATTCACTTGCATTTGGATGTCAGGGTTAATGTTTTGCTAAACATTGTAATTTAACCACCGTCCACCAATATGCTAAGTGCCTTTGTAACTATGTGCTGCAGCAACTAAAACTTAATAGTATTTACCATCTAATCTAATTCTAAATGTTTTATTTTGATCCATAATATACAGTATATGACAAAACACAAACCAAACCACACAGAGGGTTGAAAAAGCCTCTGATGCACAGCAGCGCTATCTTGTGGTGACTGAAGATGGTTGAGAAAGACTGTAGAAGGGGTTCACGGCTGTCTCTGAAAAGATCTCAACAGAAAGAAAAGAGAAAGAAAAAAAAATAGTCAAGCGACAGATATAGAATTTCACATTGTTTTCCAGCAAAGGTCCATCTTGTCTAACACTGCTGTTTGTCCTTGTGTGTTCTCCAGGTTGAGAATGAGTCCAACACTCTGCAGGACGGCTCTCTGATCGATCTATGTGGGGCCACCCTGCTGTGGAGGACCCCCGCAGGCCTGCGTCACACCCCCACCCTCAAACAGCTGGAGTCCCTTCGCCAGGAGCTGAACGCGGCACGGCCCCAGTGTCCCGTGGGTTTCAATACGCTGGCCTTTCCCAGCCTGGCTCAGCGCGAGATCGTGGACAAGAAGCAGCCCTGGGTCTACATGAACTGTGGCCACGTGCATGGCTATCACAACTGGGGCTACCGTAAGGAGAAGGGCCCGGCAGGTCCAGGGGGCACGGCTCCAGCCAGCACAGGGGAGAGGGAGTGCCCCATGTGCAGGAGGGTGGGGCCCTATGTTCCTCTGTGGCTGGGCTGTGAAGGTGGCCTGTATCTGGACGCGGGACCTCCCACCCACGCCTTCTGCCCCTGTGGTCACGTGTGCTCTGAAAAGACTGTGATGGGCTGGAGCCAGATCCCCTTGCCCCATGGCACCCACGCCTTCCACGCCGCCTGCCCCTTCTGTGGCACCTGGCTCACTGGAGAGCAGGGCCACGTCAAACTCATCTTCCAGGGGCCCGTTGACTGAGAGAGCGCGCCCCCCCTGGAGGACACACCCAACCAGACCAGCAGGACTGACCTGGAACGAATAGAAAAAAAAGCCACTAACTGACATGCAATAGTAGATGCCAAGGCTTCACATGAGTTATACGTGTTTGGAGAGAATGTAAATAAATGTGTTGAAATGAACAGGCCTTGGCTCTTACTTAAACGTATCAAATATGGCATCTCTTCTACTGATTGAATTTCATGTACAATAATAGTATTGGGGCTGCACAGTTTTACAAAAATGAACTAATTGGGATTTTTCTAGCAAGCATTGCTATTGTAATTTATGATTTATCTTGTAAAATAAAGATTGAGTGCTTGTTAAATAATTTCAGAAGAGTTAAGATAAAAAGCTGAAATATGAACGGCTAAATTAATACATGAATAACATGGCAGTCTAAACTAACTAACTAAGGTTACAGAGTTTACAGAGTTAACAGGTTTTTAAATCTTTTTTCATTAAAAAGTATGTTCTTTTTTTTTGCTGAAATGTTGTTCCCATTAAGATGCATTTTAATTAATATACAGTGCACAGCATAAGTACACCACTTTTAAAAAGTAACATTGTAAACAATATCTCTATGAATTCAACATCAATCTGTTGACAAGACTAACATCTGGCTAACTTATAACATGAAAGAAAGGTTAATTATATCTTTGAGAACAACAAATTCAGTTTTACTCAAATTAGGATTGTGCAGAGATGAGTCCACCCCACAACAAAAACGACTATATCAAGTAACTTGTATGGTCTCCATGATTTTTAATGACAGCACCAAGTCTTCTAGGTATGGAATGAACAAGTTGGCGGCACTTTGCAACATCCATCTTGTTCTATTCTTCAGCAATGACCTCTTTTAGAGACTGGATGCTGGATGGAGAGTGATGCTCAACTTGTCTTTTCAGAAAGAATCCCCCATAGATGTTCGATTGGGTTAGAATCATGATTTACTATCGTCCTGTTTTCCTTCAGAAATTCAACAGTGGCCTTAGAGGTGTGTTTAGAATCATTGTCATGTTGGACAACTGCACAACAATCAAGGGCACGGAGTGATGGAAGCAAGAGTAATTATGTGAATTCACAATGTCATCAATGAAATACAAGCTCCAGTTGGATTTTTCAATCAATGAAAGCGTTTTGGAGTGAGACTTAAATAACTGATAAAAATCAGGCTTCTTTTGTGCACAGAATTCTTAAAAACGTAAAAACTTGTTATAATAGATCGGATAACTTTCGAAGCTCCACTTCTCTAGATTCTTCTCTAGATGAGAAATATGAGCTTGACCAATAAAAGCCCAAGGAAGAGATAGACTTTGTACGAAAATGGCAAATTTCCACTTCGCATATTTTACTCCAAGATGACCCACATCCAATATGGTGTACGGTGTTGCCATAATATTATTTTTTGTTGGTGTACTATGCCTGTACCAGCCAGGTATTGGGATTTTATTGTTGGGCAGTTCCGATCCCACAATGCAAAAAAAGAACTGCAATTCATAAATAGTGGGTGATGCCATTAAAGAAAAAGAAAGAATAAGAAAGAAAGAATAATAATTCCGATGCGAAAACACTGTTTCCCATTTTGCAGGTCCCATAAACAATACATTTACAATGTTACTGTATGTATGGAGTGGAGGCAAGCGCTTCACGCTCATTTTGTGCACTCCACACACTATGAGCACTATCCAAGGATAAAAACAACCTCGCTAGCCCTGAACAGTGCAGAATACTAAAAGGGTGGCAGCAGATCGTCTGGAAATGTCTCTGTTTGGACAGAGGTGGAACAGTATCTACAATCTAAACGGACTAACATACTGTACCTGTTGGTCTAATGCTGGCAAAAACTTAAAATACTGTATTTGATAAGAAAATGACAGTGTATTCTCGTGCCACTCACATACCCACTGTCCCCCTAGAAAGCATCAATCTACACTCATAATGATTAATAATAACCTTGGCATCAGCATCTGTATCTAATTGGACAAGAAATCAATTCAGAGTGACTTTTAACACAAGCCACAAGATGCAAACATTAATGTCCTTAATGAATGTCACTGATCAATATTCTGCATATAATAAATCTAAATCTATAACCAGATGAGCAGTAACTATCACATGTTCTGTCAGTGGTAGAAATGTAGTGCATTATTGAGTTTAGTGCCTGCTGGCCTTGCTCCCAGTGTGCAGCGCCATTTGAGCTAAATATATTTCAAGGTCACCAACAGCAAGTGAAGCAGTAGAAGAGCAGTCAGCAGCAAGAGGACCATGAGACTGACAGACTGCGATACCTCACAGCAAACAGGTCCCCAGTTTATTTCCTGCCCTGGTGGATGGGCCTTTCTGTGAGGATTCTGTACTCCTTATGTTCATAGGTTTTCTCAGCCACTCCCGTGTCCTTCCTCAATCCAAAACATGTATAACAGGCTAATCCTCCGGAGAGGTGCTCCTGACAAGTCAACCTAAGCCACAGTTTGAAATATAGGTCAAAAAGTATTGTACAGCGTATGTGCTTCGCCCTTTAGGTTTGACTTTTGTGTATTCTCAGAAGCCCTGTTAACATCTGAGAAGCTCAATAGTTACCTTAGTTACTTAATGTAACTAAGGTTCTACGAAATGTGTCCACTGCCCTTAGGCTTGCACTATTGCATGTCTCGAAGTGCTTGCTTCCCGCCCTGGGAGGATCAAAGAACTGACCACTACAATCATGCCCAGGTACCTACACATCCCTCTACCCCTATAAAAGGGAGATACACACAATATTAGGAGGACATGCCTGCTGGGACAACTCCATGCGTCCATCAGCAGTGACTAAGCATGCTGCAGGTAGCGGGGGCCCACGGGCAGGGTGAGGAATAGGCCTCTTCAAAGAGCACTGACACCTCACAGAAGAAGGAAAGGGACAGAAATTAAACTCTGCTCATCAAGAGATGGCCCAGCACACCCAAACCGGTTAGGGAGCTGTCTGTGAACACCTTAAATCGGGTTACCTAGCCCATTTGGACCCCTGCCCGAGGTGGTCTGGGTCAAACCAGACCTCAATGTCGGATTGCATGGTTGGAGACATCCGCTCCAGCCTCAGTCAGTCCTCCCCAGGGCAAGGCCTGAGAACCAGACCTGGAGATTCCTCTTATGCAGAAGCCTGGATCACCGGATGGGCTGATGCCATCATGCCGAGCACAATGACCTGAAGAGGTGAGCTGTGAGCCGTCCAACACCATCCCAGTTTCAGAATCGTAGCCTGTGTCTCCAGGGAGATGTGTTGTGCCTTCGACTCCACAGTTTGTGAGAGGTACGCAGAACTTTTGTGCTAAAATGAAGAGACGGAGACACAGCTTCACTCAATTTCACGTTATTCAAAAGAACATCCTTTGCAACTTCGGCCAGCCCATGGCAATCCAAGCTGCCAGGCCCCATCCACCAACAGAGCTTATGTTGTCCGCTGACCCAATCTTCTCTGATTGGTGCTCAGGGAGGGACTTGGACCAAACTTCCTGTAGCATTCAGTCAGTGCTGAGATTCCTCCAAAGCCTCATGGCCACTGCGACTCTGAGGATCTTTGCAGCGGCCATTTCTACTGGTCATACAGGGTTCAGCGTGGTATGCACAGGCTCAGGCCACAGTTGCAGCTGGTCATCATGGGAGGTCCAGGTGGTCCTGGAAGGCCTCCATTTGAGCCACTGCACTGCGCGGAACTTAGCAGTTTGTCCTGCAAGACGGCAATCCTCTTGGTCCGAGGACTTGTGCGCCCTATGTGCATCCACCTTGCATGTCCTTTAAGGAAGATGGTGGATTGATGGAGATACAACCCGACCTTTCAACCTTAGGTGGTCACCTCCTCCTTTAGGTCCAGGGTGATTAGAGTGAGTGGGCTGTCAGCGCTCTGGATAGAGACTGCTTTTAGGAACCCAAATACGTGTGCCGGCTCAGTGCATTAAGGCGTTCTTTGGAGAGACAGCCTGGCGATGGTCTTTCTTCCCCCTTCAGAGGCAGGAAGTGCTCCGTGCTCTTGGGAGAGGCGACTACGAGCATTCTGCTTTTCTCGCACACATGATCATGTCCTAGTTGACTCAGTTAGGCACTCTCGGATGAGGCGGAGGATCGCTCCTCTTTGAGGTTCTCCTCAAGGTTTCTCAGTTTTTCCCACTGTTTTTTTTTTACTTCTTCCTTGCTGAGGGTCTAAGGATAAGGGCCCTCGGCTTGTTTTGCTGTAATGTTTGTTAGGGCCACAGTGGCACAGATGGTATGGATCATCTCATGGTCTGAAGGTCTGGGGTTCGACTCCCGGCTCCTAAACTGTTGTTGTGTCCTTGGGCAAGACACTTCACCAATCATGCCTCCAGTGTCTGTGTACATGAGTGCCTAATATAGGGGGGAAAGCGCTATATTTGAGACCATTTACCATTTTGTTTTGGACAATACATTTACTGTTTCACTGTACTGATGTCCGTGGAGTCCTCTGAGGCGACTTTTGTTGTGATGTTGAGCTAAACAAAAACAAATTGATTGAAAATTGATTGAGGACATAAATGGTGAAGAAAACACAAACCAGAGTAGCAGAGTCTGAGCAGCAGCAGGACCAGCACATCAGCCAGTGAGTGTCACCATGGGATTTCACCAGATTATAGGACAGTGCCTGACAAACACATTTGTTTTATTTACCTGGGAGCAGTACTGAAGGTTGGCTGCATAAATTGATGCGGTCTAAATGAATAACAAACAGACAAGTTCGCTTTGAAATTGAAATACATAGGCCTGTGTGTTTATCCTCGACCTGATCTTTATTACGACCCGGATCAATTCATACACTTGGCTTTAGCTCCCTCTAGAGGACACATGCGTCATGCGTTGACATAGGCTTATCATTGTAACGTTATCAATCATTATTTAAAAATATCTAAAGAATTATTTGTACAATGTCATTTTATAATACGCAATAATGTGGGCATCGCGTTATTTTTGGACCAGATTAAAGGCCCAAGTCATGGAACGAAATTTGACAGTGACCCTGAAAAGTGACCCTAAACTCGTAAGTAATCCCTGTGAAGAATTTGGATATTAGAAATGTGTTAGGAAAGTTGGGAATGAGTTTGCACACAACATTTTAAATGTTCACTCCATCTTTCATTATTGCAAACCAAAAAATATCCCTATTCACCTTATTCTGCCCCGCCCACTTTTGTTGTAAAAGCATTTCCTGTTTGTATTAGCACTTCCTGTAAGCTCGGATTTCCATTGTTGTCAATGTAAGAGAGTAAAGAAAAGAAAATGGGAATGAAAAAAAACTTGCAAAAAAAGCTCAAAGTAAATAAGTTTGTGTGGCTCAGGTTTAGTTAAGTCACCTAACATATTTTTTTTGCGATATAATCACTTTCGTTTTTTCTTTTTTTTATCACTCTTATTGGCTAATTGTCTGTGAGGAACTCTAAGGACTAAAGCTGATGGATATATTTACACAGTGGTTTGATGTAAATGTTACATGTTTCACCTATAACTGAAATCAAAACCAATATTAGCTCAAGTCAGACCTGCAATTTCACCATGAAAACAAGATGGCAGCCCCCATTGCAACTTCTGGAATAAGGTGGATAGGCTATTGAGTCTTTAAACCTATGTTGACAATTCAGCTACAGGTATATTTTAAATCCAAAAGCACCTTTTATTGAATATTACTTTGAACAAGAATAAAGCACATGCATCAAGGTGACCATTTCATTGTTTTATTATATATAGTATATTTATAATATGTACAGAAAAACATGATCAAACTCAGCAGGGAGTCAGCAAAAAACTAGCCGAAAGAAAAGACAAAAGCTGTGTCTGTCAGAAGACGGTGCATTCAAAGCAACACCACCTTATGCAGCCACTGACGGCAAGAAAATAGTCGATGTGCAAATGACATGGACAACACCCGAACACACAGAATACAAAATAAAAACAGGTTTCATAAGAATCACATTCAAAAGCAAACCCCGTGTCCCGTTATACTTCAATGAACTACAAGACAACACAGTACAGTAATGAGAACTAACTGCATAAAACAGAAATACAGACATGATGGAAGAAAAAAACAATCCTACATATCAGTTCCAGGCTACTAGTAGATTTGTGACTTTTTTTAATTGTCTTTTTTGCAAATTGTGTAAAAACTAAAATTCAAATACTTTTCTTCCATCCTTTCGTTCTTTTTTTGTTTCTTTTTATACATTGCTTGTTTTGCATCTACTTCAGTGAGACTGGTTAATGCTGGGATACCAACATGTGTCCAAAACGCCCAGGAATGTTCCATACAACCCCCTGCAAACTCGCACACAAACAGGACTGCTCCCTCTTCCCCGCAGAAATCCTCCTTCGATTCATAAAAACGACCTCTTCCTCTATGTGGGACTAGCATCCGGGTTTAGCATGACACAAAAATCAAGGCTATAAATAAATGAGTGTAAACTGAAGCTGAGGCATAAGCAACGGCGCGGCTCGTCTCAAGGCTGCCCAGGAAGCCGTGACACTGATACCTATTGCAAAATATAAATATAAGGCAATGAGAACTTTATGTTTTTCTTAAAGGGATGCAATGGGTGGGCTATAAGGGGAGGAAGTTGGGAGGTCATACCCGGTCAACAAACCCACGACCAGTCAGTCCCAGAAACTCCGGACGCCCCCCGAACGCACCACAACAAGAAGGTATCCAAACAGGGCGGGGAGATGTGCAATTTGTGTTTTAAAAATCCAGTGGTGGAAAGTAACGAAGTAAAAAGTACAAGTACAAGTAAAAAGTACAAATTATAGGTACTTTTACTTTACTTAAGTATATTTTATGATGAATACTTTTACTTTTACTTCACTACATTTCAGAGCCTGTATCTGTACTTTCTACTCCACTACTTTTGAAAATTGGGTTAAAAGTAAAAGTATTTTATTTTCAAAGTGACCTCTCTGTGATGAACTGGTTTAGTCCCAGTTTAGACCTGGTTTAGACCTGGTTTAGACCTGGTTTAGACCTGGTTTAGACCTGGCTTAGTTCCAGTTTAGACCTGGTTTAGTCCTGGTTTAGACCTGGTTTAGTCCTAGTTTAATCCTAATTTAGACCATCTTTAGTCCCGGTTTAGTCCTGGTTTGGTCCAGATTTAGTCCTGGCCACATTAAATTCGTTAAAAAATACTTTTACTTTTTACTTCTGAAGTACATTT
>OMNZ01028482.1:0-12500 GCA_900303255.1 Lesueurigobius sanzi | reverse complement strand
TTCTCAGCATTTCTGATGTCTAATATGATATACAAACAAATTAAAACAAGTTGTTAATATGTACAGTATATTTATGAATTTCATAAATTGCTTACTGGTAAATTGGTTATTGGTAAATGTTACCTCTGAACACACAGCTGGTGGGGAATACCATGATGTCTTGTCCAAAACAGTTTTAGGCAGATTTTCTTTGAGCCTGTTTAAATAATTTTGCCTGACAAAGGCCAGGTACTCCGAGTTGTCTGTGGTTTTCGCTTGGCCTCTGGTCATGTATCCTTTGATAAATCTGTGTAATAAATCGAAACATCGCTGTCATTATCAGCCTTTACAACTCTGCAGTTAATATAGTAATCAATGTTTATCTTACTGCTTGATGACTTTGACAGCCCAAGCTCTTTTTTCTCTCTCTTTTCGAGCTTGGACGCCTCTCCAGCACGTTTCAATCTTTGTGGCTGTATAAATATTTAAGTGGTGGAATATTTTAGTCATTCCAAAAAAAAAGGATAAACAAAACATTAAGTATCACACTACATTTTCATTACCAGCCTCTTTCTGCTTTTTAAACTCTCCTTTCGCTTTATAACCTTTATATTTGGCTTGGAGTCTCGTAGCTGTGAAATTGCCAAAATATTGTTAAACCAAAAAACAACAACAACAATAGTGGCACTGTCAAATTGTGCTCACCCAGTTCATGTTTACACTTCTCAAAAGCATCTTCTGTTGCATACAATGTCCTTGGGTGACGAATAAAGATTTTGGTTCTGAAGAAAAGGGGTGGGGGCCATTTCATTAATATCTGTATTTCAATAAAACAATATGATACAATGATAACCATTTTTAAACAAACATACCTTCCCATTTTGTATTCATTTGGCAAATAGCCCAGATGCTGAACAAGCAGCTCCACTCCATCAGCAGGGTTTCCTCTCCAGTGAGGCCAAGTGGCTGGACACAGAGGTTTATACCTAACAGAAACCATTGTTATAGTAAAGCATTGATTGGATAATATGCTATATATTAGGGTGGTTCAAATTTCAATGTAAAACATTTATTTTAGGAAAAGTAAATCTCTCACCCTCTCATTTATTTCTCTATTGGTTCTAATTAATATATGCAAAATATCAGCGTGATATATTATCATTTAGGGTGTGCTGAATGCAGAAGTGCAGTGAGTAAAAAAAGTTGTCCACCAGTTTTGGCATTGCTGTGTAAAATAAGCTTTATTTGGCTGATTTGGCTGATTTTCTAATCAAATAAGAGCTTCTTTCTTTTCCCGCGTCATCAGGAGGAGCTCAGGTGCTTTTAAATATGTCCATGGGTTTAGACTGGTTTTTCATATATTTTTGGGTGGGCCACTGAAACTGAAATCAGTTTTGAAAACTAATGTTATTTATGACATTACTGCAGATTTGATACATTAGTGTCGTAGTCTGGTAGAAAGAAGTGGGTGTGGTTGACCCGGTTATTAGTGTAGTCGTGCTGCCCTGTTGTAGCGAATGTAGTGGATGGAAAGTGTCTGCTACAAAGTAAATCTTAATATAGTAAGTATATTTATGTGTATTCAGCCATAAGTTTTGGTATTAAAAATAGTAAATATTTTTTGGATTACAAAGTATGTGGATTTAAATTTGGAGAAGTTAAAGTCAAATTTTGCCAGGTGAGATCTGTAGTGAAGAAGATCTGCCTCATTAGACCTTATTTTCATTTCATATTTGAATATTTGTTTGTTTACGCTTTTCAAGTAGAAACTAGCCAAATGTCCCTGATTTACATACTGTGCACCTTTTCCCCTTATGTGCCTTACCTTTGTAGAAACACATCATATTTGCGTCTGTAAGCAAAACCAGCGCGTCTGACTCTGAGGTGCTCCATGAGGCCCAAGTATTTCACCTGGTGTCGTATTAGAGCTTCATCAAACTGCCCTGTATCATGGTACTATCATGTTATGTAATTCAGCAAAGGTGTAATTGTTAGCAATGTGCATATGAGACACAGTACCTTTCTCTTTAGACTCGTTTGATTTCAGGCAGCGTATGTACCAGGCCTCTTTAGCCATGAGGATCTCCGTCAGCTTCTGCAGGCTGTTCTTGAACTGAGTCGCCACCTACAGACACAGGTCCAAATCCTTAACATGCCACTTCCATATGTCCCAGTGAAAGCAATAGACTGCTGCTGACAGCCAGGTACTCAACTGTTTCAGGCCTCCTCCTGTTGTCTGGATCTGAAGTCGAGAAGCACTCCTGGATTATAGCATTTTTAGACTGACACATGAGCTAAAAGATCAAAAGTATGATCAGAAAAGGCCAAAATTCTAAAAATCCTTTAAACAATTTTTTTCTGGGGCTCACATCTTTGATGTTCCGGTATAGAAGATCATTGTTTTTGTCTAGGAAGCCTGGAAAAAGGAGATAACACACACATAAAATATGAGCCAAAATTGGGATGTCTATTTACATTTAATACAGTATGTAAAGAAAAAAAAAAGTATAGATTAGTGCTGTCTTTACCCACAACGCAGTAAGTGACCTCTCCGGCATAATGCAAAAGACGGAAATCTCCTCTCTCCAAGGTCTTGCGAGTCGTTTTGTCCGCCAGTTTATGTCTGCCAAGTTATGATATGGAATATTACAGTAAATTTTATGCACAGTTTTCTACATCAGTCGAGTTCATTGCTCAACATACGTGACAAAATGAGGGTGATTTGCCATTTTGTCCTCCAGTCGCTCAAGAAAGGTCAGATCAGTGGCATCTCCGGGCCTAAGACACTCCTCATCCTAAACAAAAGTCATCCTCAAAATGCTAAATATTTAATAAACAATTCTATTTATTAGTAGGTGTAGATAATTTATTGTCCTCGTGTGGAAATTAATTTTCAGTGAGTAAAAAAGCGTAAGCATATGTGTGTTTACAAACCAAAATGGCTATGATTCCTCTGTGCTTCTCCTCAACCAGGTCACAGATGATCTTATTGTTGAAAAACTGCACTGGCTCCCACTAAAGACAATACAGTTACTAAGTATATCATACACATCAGTCTGCTTTCTGGAGGATTACCTCAATGCCCTCTGCTTCATACTCCTCCTGTTCAGCCTTGAGTGTCAATTGGATAAAGAGTTGCTGGAGTTTTTCATTGCAATAATTTATGCAGAACTGCTCAAAGCTGAAAGGAAACAGAGAAAGAAGGGGGAAAAGTGCAGGTACTGTATCATGCCAAGAATTGTAACTGTAAGATAATAGTAAATTCAGGGATCTCCAACCTTTTTAACGTCGCAAGCTACGTATATTACAACAAAGATTTAACAGAAATGTGAGAGCGACGGATGTTTTCAAGACAATCATTGTCTTCTGCCAGAGTCTGAGCTCCAAATAAGTAGGGCTGGCCGTGATTTCGTCATGATACATAGGGACAGATACGATATGCGCTGCAATATATTGGGTAATATAAAAACTCTCATACTTTGCCCTGAATTCATTGATTAAGAAATAAGCTGATAAGTTGAGTCATAAAAGTTATAAACTAAATATAAATCAGTCCAACATTTTGAAAAGTGCAAAGGTACATTACAGGTTTTTTTTTGGCACATTTCTCAGATCAGAATTGATATTTTCAACATTTGTAGATTTCTCAAAACAGTTCATACAAACAGCAAAACACAATGTCTTGATTTCAAAATCAAATAATAATAATTGCTAATGTATTAATAACAGTTTTCATTCAGACTGATCTTGTAAAACTCCTGCCATGAGTGTGGAAAATACCATGATTCATGGATTACGACAATAGGTTTAACCATTTTGGTGACTATGTCAAAAACAATGAAGCAATATCTCCATGTTTTTATGAGTCTGACGACTTAAGGGAGAGTAAAGCTGGACACACACTAGAGGATTTTTAGCCAGATTTTTAGTCTGAGGAGGCATGGCTCAATAACAACTTTCGCTCATGGCATGATCTGTGGTGGGACTCCTCATGTGTGTATGTGTGTCCTCATGGCTGTCCTTAAGTGTGTGTGGTCTGTGCACAGATCTTTAGTCTCAAAAGATTAAAAATCCTCTAGTGTATATACACTGATCTGAGAAATGTGCCAAAGCGAACTGTAAAAGCATAACCCCTTTTCATTGCGTTGCCATGGAGATTTTCTTCAGCAGAGAAAACCTAAAAGAAACCCTAAAAATATGGATCCTGGAGTGTCAGAGAGGGCGCTGTGATGAAAAGTAAAGGTGCCATCTAACAACCCATACAGTCCCTCGGTCACGAAAAGGTCAAATGCATGCGCACTAATGTCAAGGGTTTTTTAGGGGGGGGGTTTGCATAAAAAGTTCCACAATGCACCTTTAAGGTAAGGTAAACTTCATTGTCCTCTGTTTAGACCAATACATTTCAAATTTGGTATTAACAACACCAACATTACATGAAAAACATTTGGAATATTTTATAATTTCAAAATGTTATAATATTTTATAAGTAGTACCTGTTTACGTAGAAAACCTCAAATCCATATATGTCCAGAAGACCTATCACAGTTTTTCGTGAGGGATCCTGGATGTAATAAGAATGGACAGTGTGTGGGGGGAGGTGAACATAACCTAGAATTTATTCTTAATAGTTAAAGTTATTAGCCACTACTCACCGTGTTCTCCATGGACTCGTTGATCCTTTTAACCAGCCAGGTGAAAGTCTGTCCATAAATAGCTTTGGCCAAGGCATCTCTGGCATAGATGGCGTGATCGATCGTGAACGGGCTCAGAATCTTTACAAAAACAACCACAGAAATCCATTTCATAACGATTGATACATTTTTTGCCTAATAAAAGGGAGAAACTTCCACCTGATCATTTTTGGCTTCAATCTTTCTACATGTGAATCCTCCATGGAGTTTTTGAGCATCGACTCCCAGAAGCTGAAATGAGAAGTATGTTTATTTCTTGATCATTAGAATAACATCTGTTCTCTCGCTGTGTCTTGTGTTGTCTTACGTTTGACACCCATCGCAGTTCATCACTGTTGCTATTGAGTGTGGCTAGGCCTTTGCTGTCAGGACTAAACTTCAAATTCCCAAGATGGAGAACACTTGCAACAATAGAAAATAAATGCTAAAAAAAAATAAAAATGCATTTTAGAGTGAACAAGTTAACATTTTCCTTTAATTCAGTAGTATGTAAGGCCAGACACTGCAGGTCAATAGGGGGAAATATAATTTAGAGCGATCCCGCTGAAACCTTTGCAGCAGATGACATAAATGTAAAAACTATATATAATGTGAGTTTTCTTTATTCTTTATAATGTTTTCAGTGGGAAATTAGGCAATTATGTGTAAAATGTTATTTATGGTAAGAGCCAGCTTTGGATATCTTATGCAGGATCTGATATCACCAAGTAATTAAGAGTCCAATGTCAAATGTGTTTGCACCAGGACCAATGTCACCACCAGCCAATCAGAAAACTTGAGATGTCATGACAAAAATTAAGTTTAGGAACAGGGAACGGTCTGCTGTAATTTGATAGATCTATGCGTTGGTTTGTCTGAAAATATGCCTAAACCTAGCCCTAAACTTAACCTTAAAGATTTCCCTGTTCCTAAACTTCATTTTTGTCATGACATCTCAAGTTTTCTAAGCAGACCGTTGCTCCCGAGCCGACTATCTAGCACAACTGACCCCTGATTGGCTAGTTGTAACATTGGTCCTGGGCAAACAACTTTGACATTGGCCCTGGACTCTTAATTACTTGGAGATAGCAGATCCTGCAATATCTTATCTAGTAGTTAGGCTGTTACTGAAAGATATTTGGAGGAATTACATACATACAATACATGAGGCAAGGAATTATTTACCAATAAATCCTTAAGAAAACAAACAAATTGTGTTAACTACAAGACATAAAGGGTTTTCTCCAGAGACTATGAGAAAAAAAAAACATTTTTGAGAAAACAGCCTTTCAATGTTCCCTATAAATCTAATAACAGTTTAGTCAGTAAAATAATAAAAGAGAATATTTGGCTATCTCTTTGTTCCCAGGTGAAATCAGAGCCCATTCTATCACTAAATCTGAAAAACTGAAGAAAAAAAAGTTTTGCATGCAGTGTCTGTCCTTACAAAAAGCTTTACCACATGACTTACATTTGTGCAACTCTCATCAATGTTGATTACTTGTAGAGCATTTTTGACCGTCTTCCAGTCATTTTGATCATTTATTGAAGGAACAATGGCACATTCTCCCTGTTGAGATATTACACTGAATGAGTCAAGTTAAGACAGCAGGTTTTTTACAGTACAAGACCCTCTTCATACTTGCGATAGGTAGTCATAGAGCTGACAGTCCCTCTCCAGTCCGAGCTCATGCAGCAGGTCGTCCCCCGCTCCCCCCACGAGCTGGTAGAAAATGTGGAAGTTCCTCTCTCCATGATTCTGGTGCACGACCCGCGATTTCTCCAGTAGGTAATTCAGGATATGGCCTCCGACAGCATCCCCCTATGGGCAGCATCAACCTAAAGACTACAACTTGCAGGAAAAACAAGCCTATGATCTCCTAAATACAGCAGAGATCTGACTTTACCAAGGGACAGACTCACTGATTACTGACCTGGCTGTCAAACTGAATGTCCATGTATTTCCCAAAGCGACTTGAATTGTCATTTTTCAGTGTTTTGGCATTACCAAAGGCCTATGCAAAATATAATAAATTACTATGATTGCTGATAATAAATCTTTGCGGTGGTATTATGGAAACATTGGTCTGACCTCCAGAACAGGATTGGACATAAGCATCTTGTCCCTGACTGTGTTGAGCAGAGTGGTGCTTGGGCAGCTCACGGCGTAATACTGCAGGATCTTCTTAGAGGCCTCTGTCTTTCCTGCTCCACTCTCACCAGAGATCAGAATAAAGTGGTTGTTATACTCTGTCAGCATTGTGTGGTAGGCATTGTCAGCCAAGGCATAGCTGCAGGAGAGAGGCTTACTTTGAAAACTTCAGTAAACAGTACAAAAACACATTACATTTCAAGAATATTATGTCAAAAAAAATGCCTGCCTAAAAATAAAAGCTATAATATATTTTTATATAATATAGCCTTGCTTTTCTCTTTTTGTTGTCTCACACATTATTATTTATGGTTAATAGGTGCATAATCTCACATATGTGGTGGAAGTTCAAAAAAGTTAACGCCCATGTAGGTATCCATTTGTTTCCTGTTGTAAATGTCCAGCTCTTTGTAAGGATTGAGAGAAACTAACAATGTGCCGACATAAGTCTGAAAAGAAAAAGAGGGTGTTTAGAAATAAATTGCATTTTGCATAAGTATTTATTTTGCCCGCTCACATAGATCAGGTCATTGCTAAAGCGCTTTTTGAGGTTACTGATGAAGGCCTCCTCTGTAGTTTCATCCAGAAGAACAAAGTCCTGGATCCCCACTCGATCCCGGGCCGTAAGAGCGCCCTCCATGTCCAGCTGAACCTGTGTGCACAAAACACAATTTTTTTAAGACTTTTGAAATATAAACGTTACTGTAGACACTATCTTAGAGAGAGGGAAACCATATGGAGACAATCTGTCCAATGCCAAGATTCCTCCTGAGTGGCTGTGGTATGGGAGGCATGCGCCATGAGGCAAAGAGCTATAGATTTGTCATTTTTTCATTATTATTTCATTGCATACACCAAAAACTGAAATGTATTTGCAAAAAAAACCCTCCACAATCTAGACAAAACACACTGTTATTTCCGTGACTATGTTTGTTTTGGCGTTCACAATTGACTGCACTAATGATCGAATAACAGTCTATATAATCTAGTCTATACAATAATCAGACTGTTGTGAATGCAGGCGTCCAAAAGCACAAATATGGCCCATGTTTGTTCCATTGACAAGCAGGGGTCTTCGGGGTCCTGTGCGCCTTTGAGAGCGAGCAGGGTGATTGTGCAAAGGAACAGGCGGAGGCTAATCACTACACAGTACACAGGGACCTTGGCTGGAGGCCCGCAGTTCTCCGGAGCTGACACAACACACTGCAAATGGACAGAGAGGGCCCAACACCGTCCCACCATGACGGGGCACAGAGGAGAACTCCACCAATCTGTTTTGCATTTTCAGCCCCAACATTCAGACCAAAGGTTTTCGCGGCTTTTGTTGGTTTTGTGTGTTTTTTCTCATGTCTTTGGAAGCGGAGGCTCTTTGATTCCCAGCCCTCTCTGTAAGACATTAAAAAGATAATCCATTGAATCTAATTGACACAAAGCCCTCCTTCAACTCCCCCTTTGCTCCCCCTGCTCTGTCCTCTGCCCATGGCGCTCGATTCTTCTGAGAAAGGCCAAGTGTTTTTGTCCAGTAAATACCAGGGAGCAGAGACAAAAACGACGTCTTTAAAATGCAGTCTACAATCCATTACACAAATTCGCCCAGCATATCCATTCAGTAATTATTCATTAGAAAACATTTAACGTCACACTGAATTTCACACTAGGCAGTCGAAACACAATGGAGGAGATTTGGCCTATTTTTGGGTGAGGAGTTGGGGGTGCGGGTTGGCTGTACAGAGGAAGGATGAGGGGCAAAGGAGGGGTGAGAAGGGGTGCCGTATTTGTCTGATCTGAGAACTTTCGAAACTGGGCCGTCTTGAGACAACAGGGTGAGACTCCACAGTGCAGTAACGGTCCGTGCCCCGCTGCTCGCCCTCAGCCCAGACAATAGACGCTTGTTCGGGGCAGTCCTGTGTCGTAATTTGGACTTGATTACTCTGCTCACAAGGGCCCCTCGACGACGATCGAGGAGGCTAGTCAGAAGAGAGTGTTTTCTTTCACCTGTCAGCCCCACAGCCTGAATACTTACACCCTTGTGGGTAACAATAGCCCTCACCCTTTGTTCCCCTCCACCCAGCCTCCAGCCCCACGTTTTAAGCCAATGAGACAGGTGAACAATATCATTGAAGAGATCCTTTTGGGGATGTCAAAATCAATCTGAGGATGTGATGGTCGCTCGGGAGCTGCAGTGGGATGTTTGTGACAACACCTTTTTTCATGGGAACAAACTTTTCTCAGAGCCATAAAAGCATACAATACGCATCGACAGCGTGACTTAGGTATCTGCTCCACAGTATTACAAAAATGCGCCACTCAAGAGAATGACGAATGGCTTTATAAAACCATGTTGTTTGCAAATTTAGTACCCATACTGTAAAGTAAGTAGTCTAACCTTATTGTGCTAAACTGTGCAATTGTAATATATTATTGAGAATAAACATGGCAATCTGATGTAGTAGTGGAAAGAATGAGTATGTAATTAATCTTCAGAGGCCAATGACAGATCAGGTGAGCCTTGCAACTTCAGGAGCACAAGCAATTGTGTTTTAATTAAGAGATGGTCCTGGTTTTGGTCTAGAGTGTCAATGTTGCTCGAGATGGGAGTGAGCTCATTTGTGTGAAGAAAAGAAGGCTCTCCTCTTTTACTTCCCTGAGAAGGAAGGGAGGGGACAGTATGCAGTTAGAGCAGTGCTGTTCAGAGGCTAAGTTACATGAAAGCGGCAACATGAACATGCATGATCAATATATTTTCAGCATTTTTTATTTTGGTGCTATTAGTGTATTGTTTGACGAGAACAGTAAATTGAAACCCTGCATTTTTAGGAACAGCTTATATGCTGCAATTTAATATATCAAAGTTCAAGCTTTAATTTAAAGAAACACACTGAAATACACTGATAAAAAATAATAATAATAAAACACATGCCGCGCACACACACGATTTTGCACTCACACAGTGTTTTCAAACCTGCATTTTGAGAGCTGTTCTGTTGTCAGGTGCAGACTCTCTTGGTTAGGATCCAAAATGGCAAAGGTTTCTTCTCTCAAGAGAAGTTATACAGGTCTCCTCCAGTGTCTGCTTGCATCAAGGCAATGGGATGGGGGGGGGGGGGTGGCATAAACCGTTGTTGGCAAATCTTCAGCTGAACTATACGCCAAATGTGTCCTCTTCTGCTCCTTCAGTAATAGTTCATTTGCCTAGTGTGAAGAAGAACAGGTTGGGGATGTTGCATGTGTACATCAGGTACAAGGCATTGCAGCATGCTTAATCATTAATGTTGTGGGAGGTGGAGGAGCAAGGAGATCTTATTCAGGTCTTACCTGGTATCTGCTCCTCACTGAGTGAAACATAAGGATGTAGAAACAGGATACAAACACCCCAATCCATCTCTTCTTATTATTCTGACAACACACATTTAAAAATCTCCTGGTAACAAATACAATGTTGAGATTTGATGAATCAGGTACAATAGCCTCCTGCAACAGGAGCAATTGTATGAAAAAAATAAAATGCTGTTGATGTTGATTTCTTGATTAAAATGGTTGTGCCTTTTAGAAGTGTATTTAACATGAGTTTGTGTTCATACAAAATATACTGTGCAACTAATCCTACCTAATCTTCATTTTTACAGAAATATAGCATGATACAGTTTTATATTATATTTATATTTTGTATTAGCGTGAATGTGACTCTACAAATGTGTTAAACACGTCTTATGTTGTTCAGTTAGTCTTAGGTTACACCTTAAGAGAGAGAACGTGGAAGTAACATGTGTTTATACTGTATCCAGGTAACCATGATGAAACACTGGTGTCCGTTTCTTCTCCTCCAATGACTCAAATGTGAGAAAAGGTCATGTTTCAAGCTATATTTGGACTGATTTATACCTCTACTTTTAGCCAATTGACTTTAATAGCTGTGTCTTCAACATATTTAAATAATTCACTGCTCACTCCACAGAAGCCGAGTGGGTTACATTCAGCCATCTCTCCCGCCCCGTCCTGCAGCAATGCTTGTCCAATCTTAACAAGCTTTGAGCTACCCACTGGGCTCTGATTCAGCACGAGACCCGGCAAATCCAATTACACAGGAGTCAGAGAGGTTGATTTTTCCCATTATGGATGCCATGCTGAGAATGAGAGCTGATGATAACACTCACATCTCTCCACACCAGCCCCCCCCCCCCCCCTCCTCAACTCAAACCTTATTTTGGCTCCATTTCACACTTTCCCTCCTTTTATTGCTCCATCTCTTCCTATCTAATTCCTCTATCCAAAAGACTGTCTTTCTTCTCTTGTCTCATTCTTTGGATCACCCCTCCTTTCATAGTCCATTAGTCTAATTTTTCAGAACAGCGTAACGAAGGCTGGGCCCCATAGTTAGTTCTAAACTGCTGGGTCAATAAGGTTGTTTTATATTTCACACAAAAAATAGATTTTGCTTAACTTAACTAATGTTTTATATAAACTGTATTTATACAATAATACAATAGCATGAGATAATTGCAACAATCATCTTCACCATTCAAACAATTGGTTTGCATACAAGGGCCATCTCTTTGGATTGACATGGACCTGCTGTGACAAATAAAACCATTCCATAGGTTTTTAGAGGCTTGATTATTTTCCACTCATTTAGCTGTGAAAACAACATGGACTTTTGCTCCAACATTTCCTTTTTGGTCACTTAAAATGGTTGACCTTTGCACAGACTGATAGCTTTAGTGTTGACCATAGGTCAAAGATAGGTCAGCACAACTGACCTCTTCAAAACTAAAGATTTAAAAGCTTATCTCAACTCGCTGCTGACAATGAGTCCACTTCAAACTGTTACACACAGGGAGCCAAAGTTCAGTCCATTAAGGTAATATTTTGTGTAGAAAAGAGACACTTACTCAGCCACTGCTACCTACTTTTACAATGTTCACCTAAGCTCATCCTGTCTATTTCACCAGAGCTAATGTGGATTCATATTTTTTTATATTGGTGCACAGGTACTACATGAGCCTATATATTTGGAGCCACCACCTTTAACCTAAGTAATTGGGGTAATAATTATTGGGGATGTATTCAATGCGTTATAAATGTATAATGTATTAAACAGATTGGTTGGTAGTATAGAGAAATGTTGGCTCTGAAGTTGGCAATTACAGTTGATTATTGACTCTGAGACAGCAGTCAAAGTCAGATAGAATGAAAGAAATGCAGGGAAAATGACAACCAACCAACCAACCAACCAACCAACCAACCAACCAACCAACCAACCAACCAACCAACCAACCAACCAACCAACCAACCAACCAACCAACCAACCAACCAACCCTGTTGTTCATTTAAATCAAACCTAGTTTGTGATGCCATGTGTTTGAACATGACATTGAGCCTGGATTGGAGCCGTGTATTTTATGACCAAATATATAAATAGGATCCAAAATTTCAATTTCATTGAAATATTACAAATTTGATGCCAAATTGTGCCCTATTTATTACAATGGGATTCCGCCTAGACTATTTTAAATCAAAACCTCAATAATTTCAATTATTTATTGTTACAGAGATAAACAGTTGGTAAAAAGCCAATAATTAGCTGTAGTTACTATTGTTGATGTTTATCTGCTTCTTTACAATGAAAACAAGCTGCTGACCTGCTATAATGTGGGTTTTTTAGGCGGAATTCATATTTTCGGTCTTTCAACCTCAATTAC
>OMNZ01028474.1:10221-37601 GCA_900303255.1 Lesueurigobius sanzi | reverse complement strand
CAGAGGGGACTTTGGAGAGCTTGTTTAGTCTTTTAACAATCTAGTAATTTTAAATAAATGTGAAAGTTCAACGTTTGCCTTGTTTTTTAGGGTTTAAAACTTAATGATAAGTATTACTAGTGGGACCTGCAGGTTAGACCTATTATAGCTCAGTAGGTAGCTCACTGGTTAAGTGCACAGGACAGCGGGGTTCAAGCCCCGCTTGCGTCGCATCTTTTCATGAACAATTTTGAGTTGAAATTTATATTTTTTTATTATCAAATGTTCTCATTTGTTTTTTTGGTTTGTACTTTAAACCTTGATATTTCTAACCACATCATTTCATTCTTTATTCTGATGAATCAAATCTAAATGCTTAAAGCTGAAAGATATTACACAAAATGAACAGTGCATTGACAGGCATTGGCCGACAGAGCTCAAATTTCAGTCACTGATGTAGGACCATAGTCTGAACAGAATGCACTCATTAACTGGCCCCTAACACTACTGGGCTCCAGCGCCACCTTTTGTTTTGATGATTTGTATGAAACTTTGCAGGTATATTAGTCATGATCAACCAAAAAAAAAATTATATTACACACATGTCACATTTTGAATTATGTGGGCGTGGCCGCAGGTGAGAACGATGGAGGGGCGAGAGCGAGGCCGGGACGAGAGCGAGACTGGGGGTGGTCGCAAGGGAGGGAGTTGCGACACAGGGCGAGGGCCACCATCACCGCTTGCGGCTTTAATTTCTTCTTCTTCTTCTTCTTCTTCTTCTTCTTCTAAGGGATAATGATTTCTTGTTTAAAAATATTATTACAGTATCTGTAGAACTTGTGAATTTTACAACATATGTGGGCGGGGCTGTCACAGTAAAGGGGCGTGTCTGTTTGTGGGGTGAGGGAGAGTGCGTCTGAAAGCCACAGCTCAAGTCTCTACTGAAGGATCATCCGAAGGTGCCCTCACAGTGGATTTGGTGCCATTTCGGAAAGGGCCTTCTTCTTCTTCTTCGCTTCTTCTTCTTCACCGCGCTGCCCTATATGTGCAATTCGCTTATCAATGTCGAGTTTTGAGGCAGCTGACCATTGTAGTTGTTCTCAGTTTATTACAGACTAATGATCACGCGTGTTGTCCTGATGGAGCTGGAGGAAGTCTGAAACAGCTGTCACCCAAACAGACCAGACACACCCCTCGCACACAACTGTTCCCTCTGCACCCGGCTTTAGTACTGCTCTTCCAATGAATACTTGGCATGTTTTCCACTGTCCCCCGAGACACGGAGCGCAATGGAAGATTTACTAATTAGGAGATTTGAAATTTTAATGAATGAAGGCATTGTCCCTCCAGCTGAATGCAGTGTAACCTTATGAGGGCTTTCTCTTTCTCTGTGGGTAGGTTTCGTATCACAAAAGACACTCAAATTATTATGAACCTGCTTGATGTGTGTCGGAAGTAACCACATTCCTTCAACGGGGCTGATGTTGGTGACGGTCTTTGTTTGGTTTGAAGAAGATTTGAGCAATATTTGACCTTTGAGAGCAGTTTTAACACCTGTGCACTATTATGTGTCACCACCCACTTCACGATCTTGTGGGAAGCCAGTCACCGGCCCCAGCCCTGGTCAAGTAATTTGGTTCATTCTGAAACTTCATTCAGCCGCTATATATATCCAGCAGTGTCAATTCAACAACCATTTTATTGATTTAGTTGTATAAAAATAACTAGAAACAATAATTTAAAGGCACTATACCTTTTTTAATTACAAACAATGAACAGGAAGTGACAAGCGTAGAGGTAAACAACCCATAACTGTTGCCGTGCCGACCATATTGTAACAATGACAAAGGAGTGAGTCAGAATTCAATATAACTTTCCTTCTATGTCAATAAACTAAAATTCTAATAATAAATACAAACTAATGCTGCACGATTTTGACAAGAAAACCTAATTTCGATTTATCAGACAGAAATTGCGATTTGTTTTGCGGTTTTAATATTATATATTTATGTTGTATATTTTTCATTCTTGGACAAAATTATTGCGATTCACAATGTTATTTATCACAGTAATTATGTGACTGTAGATCAGAGGTGTCCAAACCTTTTCCATGGAGGGCCAAAGACCTGGATCAGTCCTGTTTTTTTCTTAAATTGGATCATATTAAGTTCTTGATTAGTCCTGATTTAGCCTGGGATTTGTTCAGTCCTGGTTTAGTCATAGTTTAGTCCTGGTTTAATCCTGGTTGAGACCTACTTTTAGTCTTGTTTTAGAACTGGTTTGGACCATCTTTAAACCAGGGTTCGACCTGGTCTTGTCCTCGTTTTAGTCCTGTTTGTTGTTTAGGTTTTAATTGTGTAGAATTATTAAACTTGCAGAAAAAATGATAAAATTGGTCTGAGGGCTGCATTTGGCCCCCGGGCCACACTTTGGGCACCCCTGCTGTAGATTATCTACTTAAGCGATGATGCCAATTATGAAAAAAAAATGCTAAGATCAACTAATTGTGGATTCTTTTCATCGCAGTGACCAATATTATTGTTTATTGTCACTATCCTAGTATTGTCAGCAAAATATACTACTCCTAAAACTGCTATTATACATCGCAGTAGTACTCATTTATTATATTTCAGCTTCATGAAACGCTGGAGACGCAAGGAAGAAAAAACCCTCAGCCTTTGGGGTTAGGTTATTGCATTTTATTGCTATTTTAAGTCTCTTCACAATATATCGTAGCAGTCTTTCCAATTCTATTTCCATCTACTTTCTTAAAACCGAAGGTGGTTATTTTGAGAAAATACGAAATCTATTCTCTCATTTCCTGGAGGAATCTGTTGGCAGTGCTGTGGCAGAGGCTTAGCTGCAGCTGATGCTTAGCGACACGTCAGGCTCGAGTCCAGAGGAATGCCAGTCGAAGTGGGTCGTCTGTGCGTGCATGTGTGCGTGTGTGTGCGTGTGTGTGTGTGTGTGTGTGTGTGTGTGTGTGGAGGAGGGGGTCCGGCTCTTCACATGATGCCAGCTCACCCCTGCTCCTTGTCATCCCTCTTCAAAGGCAGCCTGACCTCACTGCCATGGAAACCAGCCCAACGTTAGAGAGAGGATATCAGCGAGCATAAAGGGTGATGGATCGGAGTCGCTATACAGTACATTTTGAACCGAAGTACTTCATTAAATACACAAACATAGAAATATTTAGCGGCTGTACAAACTAACAATGAATCAAGAACCAAAAACAAGTGTACATATTGGCCTGCCTCCCATTTAAAGTGCACAACGGCTACAAACAAAGAAGCCCGTAGACGCATTCAGGGCGGCTATAGTTCTTGTGGTAATCAGGCTGGAGACGTCCGTAGATTGAGAGCAGGGCTGAGCGTGCGTGGATTTGTGTGGTCTCTATGGTTACAGCGTTGCCACGGAAACATCCAACCCCCCCCCTTAAAAAAACTATTTCCCTCTGACTGTCAGCATCCTCTCCGGCACGGCCCTTTATTCTGTAACCAACCCCTGTCTGCGGCTCCAGAGCCAGAAAGGGGTCGGTGTCTGTGTTGCTTATGAATTGTAAATGAAAATGAAATCTTTCTCTCGGATCGAAATGCTCCTGGATAAAAGGGAGCTGCATGGACTCAATCCTGATTTTAAACATACTGTATATTGCAAATCTGTTCTCAATAGTTTGCGTTCAGTTTAACATCGGGGGCGGAGGGCTGCTTAAAATCCCATGTCGGTAACTATGGTAGCTGTCAAGATGAAGATTTCTAGTCTTAGTTTATTGCTAATTTCTGGGCCAATTTATATGAAACATAAACTGTCACGAAGTCTTCTCTGTCAGCACATATGAACTAAGCTCCAATTATTTTCTCATAAAGGTGTCCAAAAGTGGTGACAATATTCAAAAACATGTGCGTGATGTCCCCTCCTCGAACCGCCACCTTATCGTGGTGGAGGGGTTCGAGCACCCGAATGATCCGAGGAGCTCTGTTGTCTGGGGCATTATGCTCCTGTAGGGTCCTAGGTGACGGGTCAGACCAAGAGCGGCTCAGAAGCTCCTTATGATGAGACCATCGAGGCCGGTTACTTCGCCCAGAGGTGAAGGAGCGTCGTGGGGCCGTCCTCCTGTGGACCCACCACCTGCAGGAGGAGCCAGCTTGGACTGCTGCCCAGCAACGGATAAGGGGAAGAAGATGGATGGATGGATGTGCATGATGTTGGCCAGTAGAAAGGACTTTTCAGCCATAAGAATAATATGGCAGGATTGTGAATCCAATCTCTATTAAACAATGATCATGTGCAACATTTGTCCTATCCTGGCACTCTGTGTAGCTCTCTGATTTGATTTCTCTCGTTCAATCCACTCGTGAAAGGGAGGGACCGTTACAGCAATACTTCAAGATAATTGGGTGAAACGCCCGTTAGTACTCACCTACCGTTAAATACTACAATAACCTAACCCCAAAGGCTTGAGGGTTTTTTTCTGCCTTGCGTCTCCAACGTTTCATGAAGCTGAAATGTAATAAATGAGTACCGCAATGTATAAAACCAGTTTTAGAAGTATTTGCTGACAATACTAGGGCCAGGACAATAAACAATAATATCAGTAAACATAGAGACAACATAGAGCACACGATAGCACCAAGGCAACCGTCCGCGGCGCCATCTTGAATAAACACGATTGAAAACAAGGCGCATTAGTTAATCGTAGCATTTTTTCATAATTGGCATCATCGCTTATTAAGATAATTGTCATAAAACTACGACCCCAGAATTGAAACCCAATTCACCATAACAAATTTTGTGATAATATTGTGAATCGTGATAATTTTGTCTAAGATAATTGTGAGACAAGATTTCTATATTGTCTAGACAATAATATACTGTATAAATATATAGCATTAAAATTAGGTTTTTTGTCACAATCGTGCAGCCCTAGCCGTACTTTTGCCGAATCCAGTCGGGAGAAAAACACAAACGTCTCTTTGTTCCCTTTTCAAAGCAGAAATAGTCGGCATTTCAGCTAAAACAGAGTCAATTGTGGCATCAAAAAGTAAGTCCTTAGAGGTAGCCATCTTCTGTGTTTGGTGCGACATCATACCAACATGTCCCGCCTTAAACCCCAATACAGGCACGTCATTCGTCCACACAAATGGTTGAGTCGAGCTGAACGTTAGTGATTGGACTCTTTCAAGATGTATTTTTCCGAGTTTGTCAAATCACAAATCTCGCGGGAATACATCTTGCAGCTCAAAATTACATTTGTCCATTTTCTTTTTGGAAAATGATTTCTCTCCCTTGTATTAGCCCCTGCTCTCCTACTGAAACAGAATTCTAACGTGATCGCAGCCTATAGCATTGGCAGAAAAAGTGCAATTTCTTTTCGGATTTCATTCAAACCAAATACATTTTATATATATGATCCCCTGTGCATCTTTCGTGTGACTCCATCTTTGCAATACATCACAATGGATCTAGATTATTAATTTTAGTCCTATTGATTTATGCGTATGATACACTGTGGCTTTCTTCACTTTTCAAAATGATTAATGTGGCTAACTTTCATGTTGGCCTCCATGTAGATTTGTACTTTGTCATGCGCCATAGCATCAGAGTGCAGTTGTACAGTGTCCTCCTTCTGTCTTCTCCCCCTCTTTGAATCCCTCTTTTCCCTGGATTACGTTCCCAGCAGGAGCCTGGGATCTTCAACAGAGTAACCCAGTGTTTGGGGTTTATGTGTCACATCGCCATTTGCTGCGGTGCTTAGAGATAATGAGGGAGACCAGATTTATGCGGCCTGACGAGAGACATTACGCTCCTAAAAGCAGATTGGGAAAAGCTGTTCTACTTATGTCACGTATGATAGTTTCCCCTAACCCACACATTACAGTAATAGACTCCAAACCGTCATGCTTTTTTACCTTCATAAACTGGTTGGTCAATAGTCTGGACACTGCAACGTCAGGCTTGGGGGCAAAATCCGGCCCCCTATCATAGAACTTTTGGTCCCTCCGTGATAATTTTGAGAAACATTCTTACACATAAACTGGAAAAAATAATACTTTCAGATCAGAAAATGACTTCAAAGTGCTTGAATTGAAAGCATTTAGATTTAGGAAATTTTAAATTAGTCTGTGTACGTTCTCAGTCGTACAGGAGTTGTCCATCGTAGGCAAAGATTCTTCAGTCTTCATCTGGACTCTGTAGTTGAAGTGTAGGACGTTTTGATCATCATCCAAAGAGCTTCGTCAGCACTGCGTGAGCTTGAACGCCAGTGGAACTTATGAAGAACCAGTAGGAGGAGTTTACCTGTAAGTCAATCAATCAATCAATCAATTTATTTTTGTAACGCCCAATATCATAACAGAAGTCATCTCACAGGTCGGTAAAAGTCGCACCTCTCTTTGTTCTAAAGGTTAGAGAGCGATGATTGACAACAAAGGTGTTTTTCTCTAACCTTTAGAACAAAGAGAGGTGGGACTCACAGGTAAACTCCTCCTACTGGTCTTCATAAGATCCACTGCCGTCCAAGTTTGCTCATTGCTGACGAAGCTCTTTGGATGAAGATTGAAGCATACAGTACAGATGAAGATTGAAGAATCTTTGCCTAAGAATTTTAAATTAGTTTTGCCAATGGAACAAGATTTTTTTTCTTGCCATGGACATGTTAGTCTCTGTGTACTTTTTGCATTTATTATTTTAAGGGTACATGCTTGTTTTATTGCCAATCTTATTTCAAGACATAAATCCTCTAAATTCAAGGACTTTTTTTTAGTAATTTATCTTCTGCAGAATAGTGTTACACATGGAGTGTCCTTCGGCAAGACACTTCACCCACCTCGCCTCCGGTGTCGGAGTGGTGCATGAATGACTGTGTGAGTGGGTGAGTGGCTACTTGATTTTGGCGCTTTCAGATTTGAGATTCATTGTCATTGTCACAGAAAACATTGACGATTAAATTATGTTTGGAGCATCATCATTGCGTAGTTTGGTGTAAAAGTGTAACAAGTGCATAGCCCCAAAAGATAAGTAACCCATTATGACATCAGTGCAACATAATAGTAACAGTTATGGTATTGGCAGGTCAGACATACTGTAAAGTGCAGGTCAAGGATATACTGTTGGATACATGGAGATGGTGATATAGTGCCTCAATGCAAAGTCCAATTCACAGCTGTTGTTTTGGTGAATGTGGTTATTGTCCATGGGAGGGGTCAGGGCCGGCCCAAGCTTTCACAGGGCCCTAAGCGAAGTAGACTCCACTGCAAAAATAAATCTAGAAATTAGTCAAAGTTTCATAAGTAAATTTGAGGAACGAGTTTCAAGAAATCTGCCAATGGAGTAAGTTTTTTTTACTCTTAAATTAAGAAAAAATATCTTATCACACTCAAAATCAGATGAAAACAATATTAATTTACTTTAAATATGAATGTCGTTGATGTATTGTGTAAAAAAAACGTCCCCAAATGGCAAATTTCTTGAAATTAGTGTCTCAAATCAAAGGCAAATGTATTATTTTAATACAATTTCATTACTAGATTTCCTTTTGCACTGTACTAGTGTTTTTGAGGAGACATTTGCCATTTGAGTGATATTTATGAGGCTCACAACACCTGCAGTACATGTTTGCACTATTGGGGGGCCCCCTTGTGGTCTCGGGGCCCTAAGCAGCTGCATAGTCTGCTGATTGGCCTGGGCCGGCCCTAGGAGGGGCCATGTTCAGCAGTCTCACAGCTTGAGGATACAGGCTGTTGGACAGTCTTGTTGTTTGGGCCTGTATGGACCTGTACCTTCTACCTGAGCAGGGCCCTAGCATTCATACAGCCCTAAGCGGAATGATGTCATGGGGCCCTTGCAAAATCAGTTTAATTTTGGATAGATATAAATTCCAATAAATGAGACACGGAAACAATTCTCCCAGCTTTTTATCCTGACTATGTTTGTAAAAGAAAGTAGACTACTGGTTGTTTTGAGGAGACATTCAACATTTAAGGGAAAGTAATGAGGCACACAACACCTGTAGTACAAATGTATGCACTATTGGGGGGACCCTGGTGGTCTCGGGGGCCGGGGCCCTAAGCCGCTGCATAGTCTGCTTATTGGGCTAGGCTGGCCCTGTACCTGAGGGCAGCAGATGATGAGCAGCGTGGTGGAGATCACGCAGGATGCTCTGCTCTCTCCTCAGCCATCAGGGTCACAATCATTTGAGTGCCCAAAGCAGGTCTGTACATGTACATCTGCCAATCATTGCCAATCATTGCTTTTTAACAACAATTTCACACCACGATCACTGCATATTAATTAAGGTCATGCTCAGAGACTGTAAATCCCACAATCCCTTGCTACAGTCCCGGTGTCCTTTGCTATCTCCGTGTCTGACTGCGTCTCACACGCCCCCCCACAGCGACTACGGCTGATGAGACAAGACAACATGCTTTTACACGCACAACCTGCGGCCATTTGCGAGCTTGACGTTTGCGGACGATGTGGTTTCCATAGCGATGAGACACACATGCAGGTGGCTGATTGACGAGCGGGAAATACATCCTTCCTCATAGATTTGGCAGTTTTCATATGCCGTGTCATGCTTTGTCTTTTGCAGAGAACTTGTTATCTCATCTGGGTTTTATGTGATATATTCAGATGAAAAGGCAGGAGGGTGGGGACCTGTAATGGGCAGTGACTGAGCAGTATCCGTTGTCATGACGACACAGAGGTGCCATCCATCCATACATCCATCCATTTTCTTCCGCTTTATCCGGGGTCGGGTCGCGGAGGCAACAGTCCGAGCAGAGATGCCCAGACTTCCCGATCCGCGCACACCTCATCCAGCTCTTCCTGGGGGATCCCAAGGCGTTCCCAGGCCAGCTGAAAGACCTTGTCTTTCCAGCGTGTGGCTGGAATAATAATAAATAAGGCACACAGAGGTGCCTTATTTATTAATTTGACGGAAATGAGAGAATCAGCAGACCACTCCTAACATTGCATCACCTTTTAATCCTACAGTACATCTCTCTTGTAGCAGATACGTTGATTAAGAATAGCGTATTGATTAAAGCAGGCCAGTTACCTGTGATGATGGAGGACTGCCTTTAGAGGCTTGTTGGAGCAATACTTTCCCCTATACATATTTTATTAAACAATGATAGGTACAATGAACATGTTCATTTCAGACTGACACATTGAAATACACTTCATTGAGGTCTATCCCCATTACTCAAACAAAGTGAGATTGTTACCGTGCCATCATTGTCCTCTTCCTAATTATTCCCCCTCTCTGTGCTCCTTTGTCTCACCCCTACATTTATCTCTCCCGCAGGCGGCTCTGATGGGTGGCACCACTATGGTTATGGGTCTGGTGCTGCCCGAACAGCACTGCTCCCTGGTGGACACCTTTGAGAAGTGCAAGGAGCAGGCTGATGCCAAGACGTGCTGCGACTACAGTCTGCATGTTGGGGTGACGTGGTGGGGACCCAAGGTAAAGCTGACATTCAACTCAAATTGTTCTTTGAAAATAGTAAATAAAACAGCAGAGGCATTTTTAAAATGTAGGTGAAATGTGAAGTGACCTGGATTAAACCTGGGCATATCTGGGTTAACACACATGCTCAGTGGGCACATTACACAGACTGTATGATTCACTCAGCGTTTGGTTCAAGGCTCGTGGCCCTGTATGTGTGCCATATCCGATTACACTATGCAGCCTGGCTGCATCTCTTTTCATATATTATGGAAGACAACAATTTTTCTGCCAAAAAAACAGTAAATAGTTCCTTGCCTTTCTTAGGTCCAAAGAGGAGATTTTATAAAAGTACTGAGAGAACATGAACACAACATAACATGCTAAAAACATATTTGTCAAGGTCAATGAGCTCATTCCTTTCTCCTCGACCACTTTGAGCTTTGTTTAAGATAAGAGTCTTCCCTTGTTGCTCCTGTTGCTTCATTTTGTCTCCTGAGCAAAAGACTGTACAAAAGACTCCTGCTTAGTTTTAAAATAGATCTTAATTTGTCTTTATCTAAATCTCAAATTGTCTCCACGTTTAATGTCTTCTATTTGTCTCAATCAAAGACACCAGAGAAATCTCAGATTAAACTGAAAAGAATCTAATTTTAAGGTTGTCTGTTCTTTTCTCATATTTTCTTACTATAGTCTTACATTTCATGCAACAATAACTATTGAATACAGTGAAAAGAAGTAAAGACAAACATTCGAAAGTGTTCAATAAACTACATTTTTGAATTTGATATTTCTTTCTCCATATTGGCTTTTTTGAAACAGTTTTTTGTCTCCACGGGAGACATTATTAAATCATTAAAACAAATTCTCCAGTGTGTCTCAGGTAGGTCTCATACTCTGGTGTCGTGTTGCTCCTAGTGAATTTTAGGAGAAACAAATCAGAAACAAAAACAGATAAAACTAAAACTAAAATGAGACTAAAAGAGAACCACATTTTAGTCTCCATGAGCTTAAGAATAGACACATTTCAGCAATAAAATTTTCCTCTTGCTACAATCAAATGTATGTACAAACAACAGTAGTAAAATCAAACAAAATTGTGAGAAAACATGAATCCATTAAGTAATAAAAACCTTAAACCTGTTCTCATGTAACATTCTAGGTGCACAATGAGATGGAGGCGCTGGCCCGGGAGCACGGCGTCAACTCCTTTCAGATGTACATGGCCTACAAAGACATGATGATGCTGAGGGACTGTGAACTGTACCAGACCCTGCAGACCTGCAAGGACATCGGGGCCATCGCCCGAGTCCACGCTGAGAACGGAGAGCTGGTGGCTGAGGTCTGCATCACGTACATGCACTGGCCTTATATTTTAAAGATACATATTAATAACAGCGCTGTTTATAGGGGGCCAGAGAAGCTCTCGAGTTGGGCATCACTGGACCAGAGGGGATTGAGATCAGCCGACCCGAGGAGGTAATGACATTTAGAGTTCATGTTACTTGACATGCTTGAGAGATGTTTTTCTATTTAATTTACAAAATCGAATACCAAATTAGCTCTCAAGTAGCAAAGCGTTTGTCTTCATTTCTTCCTTCATCTTGCAGCTGGAGTCAGAAGCCACCCATAGAGCTATCACTATTGCAAATCGTGTAAGTCAGTCCTTTTTATTCTTTAAACTCTTCTGTTTGCGATAATAAACTAATAAATCAGTGTTGTTTTCTAGGCTCGTTGCCCGATCTACCTGGTGAATGTGTCCAGTCCATCTGCTGGAGACATGATCGCTGCTGCGAAAATGCAAGGTAATATGTGTAGAATTTATTCATTTATTACAGTGGATTCCAACACACATAGAAATAAAACTGAGGCTTGTCTTGTGATTACAGATAAAGTGGTCCATGCTGAGACCACAGTAGCTCATGCAGTGCTTAGCGGGATGCAGTACTACCACCAGGACTGGGTGCACGCTGCTGCCCACGTCCTGGTGCCTCCTCTCCGCATCGAGCCCAACACGCCTGGCTATCTCATGGGCCTGCTGGCAAAGTATGTTTGAAATGATAGGACTATTGTTTTCTAATTATTGTGGAACTTGATAGGATGTGAATCAAGTGAATTTGATTTGAAATGACCAAAGATATATATATTTTATTTTAATATTTAATATTTTTGTCAGTGATACTCTGAGTGTTGTGGCATCGGAACATCGCCCGTTTAATGTCAAGCAGAAGGCTCTTGGGAAGGAGGACTTTACTAAGATCCCCCATGGCGTAGCTGGAGTCCAGGACAGGATGAGTGTCATCTGGGAGAGGGGAGTGGTATGTCCATCTACATTTTAAACACCATTGTCCTTGTCTGAATGTTTTAACATAACAAAAATTGCAGAATGTTTGATTGTATTAACTGATCTTCTAGGTAACAGGAAAGATGGATGAAAACCGCTTTGTGGCTGTAACAAGCTCTAATGCTGCTAAGATCTATAACATGTACCCACGTAAAGGCCGTATTATCCCCGGTGCTGATGCTGATGTGATTGTTTGGGATCCAGAGGCAACAAGGTGTGAAATTTCTACTTTCTACTAGAGCCTACTGTATATATTTTGATTTAACACCTTTGTGTCTGTGCAGGACTATCTCCGTAAGCTCCCAGGTGCAGGGTGGAGACTTCAACCTTTATGAGGGGCAGAGGTGCCATGGTGTGCCACTGGTCACCATCAGCAGGGGGCGCTTGGTTTGTGAGAACGGCGTGTTCATGTGTGCTGAAGGGTCTGGGAAATACTACCCCCAGCGCATTTTCCCCGACTTCCTCTACAAGAAGATGGTGCAGAGAGAAAAGGTTACACAAACTTGTCTTTCTATTGATTGATTTTTGATTTTTAATTCATCAGCTGTTTTCAAATGCATTTGGGAGTGTTAAAAGACTTCTTACAAATTACATTTACCTCTTCAGTCTCTGAGCTACAAAGGAGTTGAAAGGGACCCGTACTCTGGCGATGTGGCTAAGATTGCAGTGACTATGAAGAAAGAGCTGGGTCTGGGCCCCATTGATGGTGAAACTCCTAAGGGAGTTCCTCGAGGACATCAGGGCGTCCGGGATCTACACGAGTCCTCCTTTAGCCTCTCAGGTAGGACTTCAAATTTCTACAGATCATTTTTATTATCGAGTACAGTGAGTGGCACAGATTATGCTTTCACATTGGCTTATTTTGGGGTGTTTTTTATATTAATGCATATTTTCTGAATGTTATTTTTCTCAGGATCTCAAGTTGACGATCACATCCCTAAGAGATCCTCGGCCCGGATCCTGGCCCCTCCTGGCGGCCGCTCCAGTGGCATTTGGTAATCTGGTCATGAAAAATGTGCAACTCCGAGCCTCATCGTTTTATTGTTTATTGTAATTTTTGCGCAAACCAGGAAAACTGCACTGATTTTCACAAAAACAGAGCTAAGGGAATAATATATGTAAAACACAACTATTGGTACCCAAAGTTTACAAAACGGACTTAATTGTCTTAATTGGAGTGATTGATTGGGTGCTTTGCTAAAGTCGTCATATCTGAACAGAGAAGTATATACTTTATAAAACATGAAAGAAACCAGTACAGTTTTTGGTGGTCTAAACGGAAATAATATTGACTGTATTATTTAAAAATAACCGTATTGGAAGCATTGGTATGTCTGCACATATATCATACAGAACACAGTAGGCATAACAGCTTTAGACTTGTATGAAAACGATGTGACTTATGTTTGTGACTCAACCTCCCACTGTGTGCCCGACTTCCTGTTGCACCGTGGGCCTGTCTGAGTGCGTCCTTCTTTTCCCATCGGATGATCTCTGCCGTGTGGTGATGAAATCCAACTGCTTCAAACGCATCTGTGCTCCGTTTAGGCTAGACTTGACCCCAGCAAGGCTTATTCATTCACTGCTCGACGATTCCAAGCATCTTATCCCCCCTAGTGTTGATGCAAAGGTGGAAGGAGAAGCAATAGTTGTGACTTAAAAGAGTGCACTGCATGTCGTTCTGTTATAGCTGTAAGTAAAAAGAAAAAAAAACAGTTTCTAACATTATATTCAAGCTATCAACTTTGTTCATTTGTAAGGAATGTGTGCCTTCTTAAATCTAGAATTTGACCCAAGGTGCTTAAGCTAAAGGCTGAGCAAAGAAAAGGTGCTGCTAAAACACTAACATATCATTTAACAGTTAAGGGCATATGGATATAGATACCCCTTCCTGTTGGCATTGTCTATGTCAAATGTAAACAATTGGGAAATAACTGTATTATCACATAATTAGTCATAATTACTGTATGATATCTGTGCAATATTCTGTACTCTCTCGGTAGCACCATTCATAAAAGCAACACTCCTATGTTTTGGATTCTAATAAGGGATTACTGGTCAAGTCTCCACAGGCAGAAAGATTGAGCTGCGCTGGCTAAGAAGTCTACTCCTTTCACCTCCCAATACTGTCCTTTCTGCCTAACAGTATTATATTTATATGTGATCACAATTATGTCTGTGTATATTTAGGATCTTTGTATTTTAGTTAAAAGAATGTGCCAACATATCTCACCTGTGCCACATTAACATTGTGCATGAGGCGCACCACATGGACTGACTGTCTACTCTAGAGGCATCATTCGAACAACAACTGGTGCTGTTTTTTACTATTAATTAACCGACATTTTAACGTGGATGGATTTATTGTTTGAAGGCATAAACTGCTCAGTGGCTGTGTGTTTGTAGATTGTTATTGTGCTGGACAGTGAAACCGTTGACTCTGTAAGTGGCTGCTTGTTTCTTACCACAATTAAAATGTGTGAAAAATATCTTATTGTGTTATTATTGTAATTGTACATTCTGCTCTGTCTCACTGGAATAAAATAGAAAGCTTGATTCTTAATAGGAAGTTGGAAAATAAGATAAATATACCCTAAAATATTCTAAAAATGAATAATAATAAGTGTTGGGCAAGTATCTTTAAAATTGTAATACATTCTCTATTACTAGTTACAGCTTTAAAAATGTAATATGTTTTGAGTTTTTTTTAATTAATTGAATAATGATAATAATGCCACAGAGCAAAAATGTAGTCAAAGCTTTCCTTTTTCTCAGTCCACATTCTTTTGTGTTGTATTCTGATGACGTTGGCGACAAAAGCCTCTTTCTTCACCAGTATCCAACTTGATTTGGTGTTGCATCTTATTTGGGGGGAGTTGCACTTGACTAACTTGAGTTACTTAATTTGTAATGACTAATATATTACTGCACTTAGTTTAAGTAATATTATATTCCTCCGTTACTGGAAAAAAAAAGTAATATATTTCTGTAACTAATTACTTTTGGAATGAGTTACCACCAACACTGAACAAGACTAATAAGAAGAAGAACAAGTGTTCTTCTGTTCTTCTCAATTATTTATTGTCATAGTTGTAATAATCTAAATGGACTGCAATCTGCTGCTTTAAATGAGTTTAATTGATTATAAACAAAGAAGCAGAGCCAAACCCTAAACAAAACCTTCAAAAATGTACCTGGACGAGAACACAAAGGTTTGTTACAATGCAACTACAACAAGATATATAAAACAGACATAAATTATATTACTTTTTGTTTTAAATTTGCGTTAATGGCCCAACATGGTTCGCACTGACAACCGGACGTTTTCGCCAACATGGCTGGTTGTGGAAGGCCAGTTGCACAGAAAGTACAGCGAAAAGCCTGCAACTGCTTAGCGCATGCGCATTGCGAGCAGCTTAGGTGGGAGCTGTCTGGCGCAACTTGCTGAGGTAAGAGTCGGGTTATAGCAACAGAAAAGCCATCATCTGAACAACGGGACCGCTGAGTGAGGCAGAGTGTGGCACTTCAGTGAGTAATTTCAGTTCCGCGTAACTTAAAATGTGCTCTTTTATAAATTTAGTGGTGTTTTGTGGTCACAGCTTTGATGTGCGCGTGAAAGAAATACTTATAAATAACACCCCTGCGAGGGCAGACAGCGCTGTCATTCTTTCTCGGGTAATGTGCCTGTGTTTTAACAGAAAGGCCTGCAGAGGGGGTAACGCCAGGTTAATACTATTATTACACCCTACACTTGGCTATTTTCACATTAACTGCGAATTTATTGCTCGGGAATGAAATATGTGGACGCAAAATAAATGCACAAACGCGAAGAATATGTAGTGAAAAATCCATGAGGCAGCGTTAGCAATTAGCCAGCAGCTAGCGATACAATACTGAGTCCACGGAGCGAGCACTGAGTGAGACTGGCACCGGGCTCAGGGAAATCACTGGCGTCAGGGAAACACAGGGGGCTTTCACTTTTACCTTTTCTTCTTCTATCTGGCCCATATAATTATCATTACTCCATTTCAACACAATGTTTTTATCATAAATACTTTACTATTATTGTTATATTTCATATTGATTTGATCTTTTGAACGATTTTCCTTTTTAGTGGGATCAGCTTTAAAATCATATTACTTGTGTTTTATTTTAGACTCTTTATTTTCTGCTTTTTAGTGTAGTTATGCATAATTTTATCTTTTCTCTCCAAATAGTTATAAAGTAGGTATCCAAAGTATGTATTAGTCAACCCCAAACTCAGAATACTAAATATGTGCAATTTTTTTTTTAACATTAGCCATTTAATACAGAGGTAATAGAGGACTAGGTGTTTCAATTCCAGATGATGCAGCTCCAGGTTTGTTTAGGAGGCACAGCAGTTAAGTTGGACGGACATGTGCATTGTTATTAATGTTAGAGCAAGTAATCATTTTCAAGATCGGCCCACAGAAGGTTTTTAGGACTCTTATGTTCTATAAACAAACATAAAAAGTGTTGAATACATGTTAAAAATTGACTTTTTTAGCATTATCATGTGTTTCAGCTGCCTTTTAAAAGTTCTGCTTACTTCTCTTTTGTGTTTAATGCAGAAATCCCGAAGTAAAAGTAATAGAAACCCTTTAAATGTATATTGCAAAATATATATTGATCACTTTTGTACATAAAAGTGTGACTTGTTGGTTCTTTTGGAGACAGGAAGTGATTGCTGAGAGCACCATCCTGTTACTGCTTATGTTGGAGTCCGTCTTTTCGCAGGAAATGGTCCTGTAGAGTTGGACTTTAGACCATTTCTGTGGCCGTGATAAATGGTAGCTGCTTTGGTTTATTGGATACAGTCTGGGGGATTTTGGCTGCCGACATGAGCTGTGATGAGTTACAGCGTGTTGAAGCTGGAAGAGGATTAACGGGCAGCTTATTGAGCGACTGAACTAGTGACTGACTGCAGTTCATCTGTGGTGCCACTTTACAGCATTTTTTTGGGTTCAGAAATGATGAAATATGCAAATTACTGTATATAAAAATGTTACACATGTTATAGTCATTTTATTATTTGTGGTGTGCATTCTTCTCGATGCATATCTAACAAATCCTCTTTTTTTCCCACAGGTTTCTTGAAGGTGGTGCAGCACAAACCAGTTCATAAAGTTCAGTCTTTCTTTAACCAAGTGCAGGTGAGTAATGTCTTATTGTCATTTCTTTCTGTAGTTAATCATTAACCGTCCCGTCACTAAAATAGACGGTATGCTGATGATATCACAGGGCAACACAAGCCAAAATGAGTGTCAACACTGGCTATGTTTACATGGTCAGGAAAGTCTGACAAAGTCTGAAGTAATCAAATAACCCAATAATTAGATCTGATACGTTTACATTCACTTCAGAAATCTGATTATCCAGCACTCCGGGTTTAACATGTGACAGTGCAATTGACCTTTCACCGAGCCCCACCGCCAAAATGGTCATTGTCCAATCATACATCCCAGCACTAAGCAGGGTCCGACAAACTTTAGGCCTCTGACAAGCAAAATCGTGAACTCGAGACGTGTTATTTCCCTTCCCAAAGCCAAAAACACGTCAGGAGGTTTTACCAAGCTTATTAGCATTGGTAAAACCTCCTCTGCCTCTGTCACTCGCTGCCCGGAGAGAGAGAGAGCCAGTCACAGTCCTCTCCCGCAGCAGAGCCAGCACATTTCATGTTTAATCTGGGACTCACATCGAGCCCAGACTGGGCAAAGTTACGCTTGAGTGTATGGCAGACCGGAACGGTCATAGCTTGTAAGATTGAGGACGTGTATTTTCCGATTTTAGATGTAGAGTACGACCAACTGGTGCACTCAGCTCCTGTGGGTTTAGCTAGCTAGCTAATGGCAACGCTCTTATTTTAACGATATAAGCCTAACATAAGAAGAAAACTTTCCCACTTACCAGTGCTTCCTCAATCAGGAGGATATCGCTCAGTTATTGCTCCAAAAGAGCCACTAACACGCACTTCTTCTCGCTAAGAAATACATTGAAACGGTGCTATCATTGTTTGACGGAGCTAGCAGCAGTAAAGTTATGGGAGGCGGGGCTTGGCGAAAGGTCAATTGACTCTGTGCATAACATTCGAGTCAGACTAGCGTTAGCTCTGCAAACGCCACCTTCATTTCCGGTTGCAGTGTTAGCATAGCATAGCATAGCATTAGCATAGCCTACTTAGTTGTGGATGTAATTCGATACATACCGTGTCCACAGGATAGTTGATTCCTGCTCCAATAAGAAAGAGGGGAAAAGGGTGCATAACATTTGAGTCAAACTCGAATGTTTCGAGTTCACTACAAGCGTAATAAGCTATGCTAATGATAATACCGCAACCGGAAATGAAAGTGGCGCTTGCGGAGCTAACGCTAGTTTGACTTGTAGAACAATGTGCTTACTGCTCTTCAAACAAATGGGGGATTCACTGTATGCCAGGGATAACGTCTGAATGTTAAAGGAGTATCTGATTATACTTCTTACATCCCACTTCAATAATCTGAGAACTCCAAAAATCAGATAAACATCAATCTTGATTTTTTGCTCTGAATGTAAACACTGAGACATGCCGAAACATTTGAGGGTTCTGTTTACTAAAACAATGTAAGGGCATAATCTCCATGTGAACCTCTAGTGTAGACCTCTGTAATGGTGCATGATCTTATAGTGAAATAACTTGACAGTGACACCAATAAAAGGGTGTTTATGTTAAGTTTATTCTTTTCTTCAAAGCTTGAGGATGGCGGTGAATGTTTACTCCACGTCTATGAGCGTAGACAACCTGAGTCGCCATGACATGTTGGCCTGGGTCAACGACTCCTTACAGCTCACCTTCACAAAGATCGAGCAGCTATGTGCAGGTATGCCTTGGGATATATTCACGATAATTTGGTTATTAATTTATTTATTTATTCTGTGAGTGTGAAATGTTCCAGGTTCTGCCTATTGCCAGTTTATGGACATGCTTTTCCCGGGCTGCATACTGTTGAAGAAAGTCAAGTTTAACTCGAAATTGGAGCATGAATTTATCCACAACTTCAAGGTCTTACAGGCTGCCTTCAAAAGAATGAGCGTCGACAAGGTGAGAGGGTTTTTTTAAGAAGTGTTTCATAGCAGCAGTGGTTGGAGAAAACTAATAATTACAATAAGTAGCAATGGTTATAGTATTTTGCAATATTTCTTTCAGATTATCCCTGTGGAGAGACTGGTGAAGGGAAAGTTCCAGGACAACTTTGAGTTTCTTCAGTGGTTTAAGAAGTTTTTTGACGCAAACTACGACGGAAAAGAGTACGACCCTGTTCTGTCTCGCCAGGGCTTGGAGGCCTCGCCGCTGCCCAACCCAGGTACATACCGACTCCAACGAAAGGATTAACCTAAGTCATAGGGCTCTACCAAATACAACCTGATATAAAGCTGTTATTGTAGCCATAGACAGACCGTAGTGTGTCACTGTGTTGCTCATCTTCATCCCACGTCCCGCTCTAACCAGGTGTCACTCATCACAAACCTAAAAGAGCGTCCCGTGCAGGTAACCTCTGCCAGCAGCATGTCTGTGTGCTGTGAGCGCTGGCCCCGATAATCAATGGCATTAGCTTCATTTTTCATATCTCTTGGTTCATGATGATAACTGCACATAATGATATATTTTAAGAATCTCAAAGATGCTACATATAGAACTGATATTACAAGAAGAGAATGCATTTGTTGTGTTAAATCTACTGCTGCAAACTTTGTAAATTGGATATTTAAACATAACTGAGATCAATAAGTCCGCCTTAGAGACTCAGGCATGGATTGAGCAGACAGTATTTCACAGGTTTAATAATGGAGCATGGTCTGAACCTTGTTAAAAGTGCACTGGCCTTCAGAAAACAGGCGTAGCTTTGTAAGGAGCTTGTTGCACGTTGGGGCTGCAGGCTTTAATGAATCCACTTGTTACTGGTGTGTCCGTGTGTGTTTTAGGCCCAGTGAGAACATCTCCTACAGGCCCTAAGTGTGTCCCTCCGCCCCAGAGGCAGATCGCCACAGCGCGCAGGCCTCCGGTCACACGCAACGGAGGAGACGCCGAGCTGGTGGAGCTCAACCAGCAGGTACTGTGTATTTGACTACTGCATTTGTGAAACATTTAGTGCAGGGGTGTCCAGACCTTTTTAAATCAGGGGCATTGAGGGCCGGAGACAGTGGGCAGGCAAGTGAAACATTCTATTGGGTGCATTTCCTATGGAACCAGCTGTTACATGAACTGAAAATATTGTGCCAATTATAGAAAATATTGAGTTCTGACATTTTCAAGGATAGAAAATCAAGCCTTGGTCATCCTTTGAGAGTTAACACAATGTAGTTTCCAAATTCATGTTCCATAATTCTGCTCACAAATCATCTTTGATTTGCATCCATTTATCCTGTAATCTGTGTTTTATTACATATACATAATAGGAATTTTAGGATAATAGGAAGTTTATGTTTCATGTTGCACGAGTACACCGAAGAAAATGCGTAGTCTGTGAAACCTTTGTTGACAATAGCAATAAATTCTATTCTGATTCTGACCAATGTAAGGAACCACACTTTGTCTTTGGCTTGGAAGTTTAAAGCAGCTCTGTCCCACACTAAAGTGTGAGATATTGAGGTTATAATTTGGCCCCCGGGCCACACGTTGGACACCCTGATTTAGTGGAACCTTTGCTGCCAAGTATAAAGTTGGACCATCAGAAAGTGAGCAAACCCTGAACTCAGATTATCTTGATTTAGGCCAATACCAGTTTGTTCATTCTGAGAAATGCTCGAGTTCACTCAAAATAGCATTGCATACACATGGGAACTTTTTCGCACAAACCCTGAGGCCGATCTTTGATCTGTGTTGAAACAAAAAGCGGATTATCTAGCCTTTAGACTTAAATATTAAGTTTTTCTTGTTGTAATGCAAGATGTAGAATACTGTGTACTTGTTTTTTAATGAATGTTCTACTTTGCCCAAAGCTGCTGGACATGAAGCTCACAGTTGACGGCCTGGAGAAAGAAAGAGACTTCTATTTTGGAAAACTGAGAGACATTGAAGTCATCTGCCAAGAACATGATAACGAGAACAACCCCGTCCTCAGTAAAATCATAGACATACTTTACGCGACAGAGGTAAATGTGACTGCACCTTCACAAACACTGACAAAGAAAGGGCATGATACAATAATAAGACGGTGCATGGTACATTTGTTTAAAGTGCTCATTCATTACAGCTCATGGTTTAGAATGTGATATTTTATATACACCACTAGAGGGCTCCCAAACTCCATTAGACCTGAAACATTATTGATATCACTGGAACAAAAGGCAGGTCAAGCCTATATCAAAATAACAGTGTAGGTATATTATTGATTTATAAACAATAATAGAAGAAATAGATGAATGTGCAGATTATGATATTTAACACTGTCTAAACCACATAAAGAAATCAATTTAAATTAAAAAAATGCATGTTTCTATAACCTTGCTCGTTGCTTGTGTCTGTGGCAGGACGGCTTTGCACCACCAGAAGATGAAGAGGTCGATGAAGGAGCTCGAGACCAGGAAGAATACTAAACCCCTTTTTTCATCACACGTTCCCCGCTCTCCATTCAACCCGTTACTTACATGTGTCCCACTTGCTTTGCGTTTGGCACTCGCCCCCTACTTCTCCCCCAAAACATGGCCCTTTTACTAGCAATGGACACTACAAAGGCCTGGCTAATGGCTTAACTTGACTCATACTCTAACACGTTGCCAGAGTAGACAGTTGTACTGCTAGTGAGTGGTTTATGGTTAATAGCGTTGAGATTAATAAAGTAGGAACCCAGCACACGTGGCCTGGAGCCATACGTGCTGTCTGTCTGAAGAGATACACACTTTTTCTCCAAAACATCTGGGTTCACAGTGCAACTTTTTGGATGCTCTCAAAGGAGGTCTGGCTCCTATACTGGACTCTTGAATGCAGTGTTTTCTGGATTCTTTTGGATACTGAATTAGGCATCTGTAGTTGACTGATGTTGCCAGGTTAGGAGAAGCAGACACGAGTAAAGCTGTAGAATTGCTAAGAAACTTGGAACAAAAATAAATTATGCACAGAGACATCTTCCCAACAGCACAACATTTGTCAGACACACAGGGAATATGCAGGATTCATGACTTGTTGAAATACATGGCTTAATGTAATCTGTTTGTGCTTTAGCTGTAACTTCTGCGAGACTGTATCAGTTTGTCTGTGTCTGCTTCTCCAAACTAGGACTAGTGTGAACTGTAGGAAATGCATTGACTAAATGTACAGGAGCTGAAAATCCAAATGTTCCCATTATGGAAAAGAGCTACATATGCATATATATATATTTTCGACATATTTCATAAGACACATTTTCATCGAACACAAACATATCACTGACTTTGAAGCGCTTGTGCATAAGAAGTCGTCATTCCGAGGTGAACACTATGTGTATGTACTTCTTCATTGACTTGTCTTACCAGAGGGTTGCTCATGAAACAATTATGACTGCTTGTTTATGAGACAGCATGATATATTTATGTTTTATTTATTTATGTTTTTTAATCTGCTCTATACACTTTCAGAAAAAAAGATGTGGTTTTGGATTTGTGGAATTTGAATTTCTTGCACTAAATGTAGCAAATTGTTTGAAAAGATCCAAAATGCCAAGATGCAGTGACTGGCTGCAGCCAGAAAGATACAGGAAGATGCAATTTTATATTTTATAGATTTGTTTTAATGGTTTGTTTTTTTTATTTGCGTTGATTTGCTCAAAGGCCAAGTTGCAGGCTTCAGTGAAAACCTATTTAGCACAAGCATCAAGCTTAAACAATTGTTATGAACTAAACAGTACAGACAGACACTACTAAGTACTAATGTTTGACTTTGTTCAACTTTCTAGCTGCTATATCTTTTGATTTACTGTATTTAACTGATCACCATTATGTGGTGCATTAACAGCACATGGACAGGCTGGCTGAGCTTGATGTTGGTTTGGAAGAAAACATTGTGCCCTTTCTCAGTTTGTTGTAAAGGCAGCCTCATGTTAAACCTGCATCATTTGGAGTTACTGCTGGAATGAAATAAAGCTCTAAGGTTCAGGAAAACTACTATATTGTCATTACTATTTGTGTTCAGCTATATGTTTTAATAACTGGATTTAGTGAGACCCATAGGCTGCAAAATTATGATATATAGTGTATTACAGAGCCATTATTTCAACACATTACCTCATACCTTCTGAATACAGGATACAACTGTTATCTTATATCTTATCTTATTCTATTTTTATGCATGCCTTATAGTTCTATATTTTTTGTTATATCCTTTTTTTCCATAGTTTATTATTTGTCATTAATTTACAAGTTTATGTTTCATGTTGCACAATGGCAAAAAATTCTATTCTGATTCTGATATGACTGTCCAACAACTGGGCCAGTAGCAGGACAAATAGGAGAGTTGGGTGACAGGAATGAAGATGGAAAGAATGATGCAAACATTGTGTTGAAATTCTGATGAGCCAACGTGATCATGCCGCACTGGTTCAAATGTCGACGTCACGCCGTCAGAGAGACGTGGCACGCTGACGTTATGATCCGCTGCTTCATCAGTGACTGTAGGAGGAAGAAGGGGCAGGAAGGAAGTTAGCGCAGTGCACACACTAACTGCTCTTTTGGACGAAGAATGGCATCAAATAATGGGTCCGCAGGGAAATGGGAGGTGGTGAAGAAAGGAAAGAAGAGTAGCAACTCCGGAGGGAATAAAAACCCCAGCGATAAGAAAAATGAAGCTCGAAAAGCCCTGGGAGAGTCTAACCAGCAGCCATCCAAATGTGAGTAACACCACGGGGGCCCAGCGAGGCGCTAGCCGCTGTCTGTCTGCTGTGATACCGGTGATCACTGAATTATAGGATCTAGAGCTGCTGCATCCACATAAATCACACCCAACACCGGGCTCAGGTCTTTCAATGAAAAATAGGTGTTGGCTAACTCTGGGCATGGCTGTGCTGTACTCATGGTTAGCTTGTTGCCCTGCGCAGTTGATGGGTGAACTAACCCGTTTTAACCCGTGTATTTTGCATCACAGTCTAGTGTTTGCCTCTAAAAGAAGCACTGGATTCATATGAAGAATAATTTCTATTTTTAAGCAGAAGTAATCTGCTAACACGTTAGCATCATGTTAGCAGAGTGTCAACAGAGCAACGTCATCATTTTGAGATCCAACCTTTCCCCTGTAATCTGTTTACATGTATCTAGCCTGATCAGTAGGGACTGACTGAAAGCTGCATCATCACTTTTTGAATTGAATGAAAAAGATAAATGTTTATTTCACGTTGCTTCCATATGTTGTGGACAGATGTTTCACAATTTACATGTAAATCATCTTCACAAATGACAATTCTAGACATGTTTTACTTGAAGCAAATGATGTTTTAAAGCCACAAGGCAAGTACTTGTAAACTACTTTATTCTAAGACAATCATTGGTTTATCCCAAGACGTCCTATCTTTATGTTTCTGCCACTCTGGTTTCCTACAACTACTGTAATGCTCTGCCTAAAAAGATGACCAAGCAGTTAGTGGGGCAGAGATATTTTCAGTTTCTGAGCTGAATGAACAGTGAGCAACTGGTGACCTCTGTCAGCACCTGTTGTACCAGTGTTTATATGTGCACCGTACTGTACAGCCACTGACCAGTGCTATTTAAGTCCGGCAAACAATGGCAGGACGTTTATATTTTATGCATTTTCTTTGTAAATTCAACGGATCTTGTTGCATTCCCATTATTTTCGTAATCGCCTTGCTCCAAATACAAGCTTACTTTGTTGAATGTAGTCACAACAACAAGTACTGTTGCAGTTCAATGCCTGGAGAAATGGAGTAAAGGCACCTGGCATAAAACATGCAAAATTAATCTATGAATCCTTGCATGCTGAGGCAGGCCACAATCGCATTGTCAACACTAAACAATGATTACAATCCGCAACATGAAAAGATTTGTTAGTAATTTGTGGGAACTTTTTAAGTGTTTGTAGCTTACTTAAAATACTATTGGTGCTTAGTTGTTGAGTACTTGTGTTCATTATGTAATTGGTGGAGGGAGGGAATTAGCCGTGCGCTGTTTGTGAGAGGAGGGCTCTGCTATTTTCATAGCTTCATGGTGCTTGACTGTCTGTTGCTTTTCTTTCAGCTCTAAAGATGTCCGAGACTTTGTTTGAAAACTTTGATAAGATGTCAAAGAAACAGAACAAAGAGCAGGTCCCACCACCAGCTGAGCCTTTAAACAAGAAACCAGCGCCCGCAAAACCGGCCAAGAAGGCAAACGCCAGCAATACACCCTCCCCGACCAAGCACAAGAATCTCGAGGAGGCATTCAAAGCAGTAAGCATCTGTCACATGTTTTGTTTGTAATCTTTGCTATAATTATCCATCGTCAAAATCCAGCAAATTTGTCTCTCATAGGTTAGTAATGTACTGTAATCCTGCAAATAATCACAGCAAAGAAATTCTTGAGAGATTTCTGTGTTTTTTGTTCCTTTTCAGTACTACATTTATTACAGAACTTTTAATAGACTAAGTCACTTTTATATTTGTTTTGCCATTGTGTAGATTAGAAGCTATTGGAAGAGGTTGGTTGGTATTTTTGCACCGTGCTGATTTTGCAATATCTCGAAGCGTTTCTGCAACAAAACTGATCTGAGATTGTATTTGAAGCGCACCGTCACATGTTTAAGCGTGGTCTCCTCTTCATAATGGCTGTGTTGTCTGAGTGTCCTTCCTAGTGTCATGTTTCCCTTGTGTTTGCTTGCGTCGCAGTTGGACGTGTCGGACCTGAAGCAGCAGTTGAGCCGCAGTCAGACTCTGTTCCCAGACAACCCTTCGGTTTGGGTCAAAGACCTGGCCGGTTACCTCAACCTCCACCTGACCGCGCCCGAGACGGAGCCCACGCTCAGCAGCTACACTCACGGTAAAGAACACTGTAATTAGCATTGAAGAATAGATCAATGGAGATGTTAAGATGTAAAGTACTGGAGAAAGCAAAGAACAACGTTGTAAAATGTTTTGTTTTATGTTTTATTTGGTGTGTTGCCCATGTTGATTCTTTCTCCCATTACTGTGTCTCCAGATTACCCATACTGCCTCACGACTAAGGAGCTGAGAGGAGTGATTAAAGGCCTGCTCGGACGCTGCAGTGACGCTGTGCCAGATTTCTTTGACCACTGTGTTTACACTATGCTCAGGGAGATGGACCGACAGTCAGGTACACACTGGCATCCTGACAGAGTGCTTTGGATGAATGCTTTACTTTCCCGACTCTCTTCTTGGATTTAAGCTTCATTTTTATCTGCTAACATTTCTAAAATCATCAAAGATATCTCTTTTTTTTTATTTTTTACAGCGATATGGTTTATGTACACCACTGATCAAAAGGTAGCACTTTGCTATGAATGGACACATATGGGATTATTATGTTTTAAACAAAAAAGGTTGAAATATATTTTCAAATAGCCGTATTTTGCTTTGATTACAGCTTTGCACCGTTTTGGCATTTTCTCAATGAGCTTCATTACGTAGTAGTGAAATCCGCGAAGTAGTAGACAATTATTATGTTTAAAGGCTGTAAAATGAGTATTTCACAGTCTTGAGCTAGGCCTACTAACTCTCTCCTCTCCCACGGCTCTACCATTGCCACTTGTGCTGCTAAGTTCTGTGGTAGGACCCGTGGAGTGCACAGTGCGTGGGAGGTGGGAAAAAAAATAAGTTAACCGTGTCGCACTGGCTGCTACTTGAGGCCGCTGCCCTGAGCCCTCCGCTCAGCTGCAAGCAGTGGGCGGGGCAGACAGACCTGTGCGCAGTGAGAATTTCTCAATGAAACTATGATTAAACAGCGAATGCGATGGCGCACTCGTGTTTATTTCATTTATTGGGCTTTGGGCAACGAGACTCGTAAAGTCCAAGGCGAAAACACAGAGTATCTTTAGGAAGCGACACTAATGGAACATTTGTCATATCGCCAAATTAGAGCAAGAAGGTAGAGTCCAGTTAGCGGGTTAATGAGATTGGGTAAAGAGAAGAGCCTACAGCGCGAGTGGACGACTAGTCCAAAACAGTTGATTTGGTCTTCTAGTGGTAAGCCGATATTACTTGGTGTCGGAAACGTGCCCATTTTTACTCCAGTCTTTGCAACATCCGGAAATCCTTGACACATTGTTGTCAAGGATTAGGAATGGATTTGTCAACTCAAATCTGCTAGTTCGGACCATTGCAAAAGACACATTATGGACTGGGATGGAGCCAAAATCATTGGTACTAAGGACAACAAATATCAGCGCTGGTTAAAGGAGGCTATTGAAATTCAGAAACATTCTTCCAGGACAGTAAATTGGGATGAGGGGGCTTTTTTGCTTTCACACACCTGGGACGCTGTACTGAAGAAGTCGGACGACAGATGGCGCTATAGTCCCACCCACACCTGTGGGAAAACAGCGCCAAAGACTGTATAAATCAGCTGACAAGACACGGCACCGACTCTGAGGAAGACTGCAGGAAGTGAGCAATCGAAACCCAGTCAGTTATGCAGAAA